>JAVQJG010158925.1:0-12160 GCA_036024015.1 Craterocephalus amniculus
CTCCCGATATCTCCGGCTACATGATGAACATCAAGAAAGTGTTCCAGAGTGTTATTCAGCATGACGGTGAGTACAAAATGAAGGCACATCATTCGGAGGGCGGAGTATTCCTTTAACAATGAGATATTAGTTTGCTTGTATGGTCAAAACCAGCATATAATTTATGATTTTTTTGAATATTTGCGTTACTTTTACTTAACTGGTTCTTTCAGCCACTTTACAATTGATCAGAACTTTCTGGTTTTGTGCAAGTAACTTTCCAGTTCGATATTATAGACAGCTGAATGTCTGATGTTCTGATGTTCAGATGATGGCATAATATTTCCAATAGTGTCCAGACAATAATGACACTAATGTACTAATTGCCCAGTGCAACCTAGAATTGTTTTGGGGTGCTTTACTAAGAGTGATTGCGCAGACGACGGCAGATGCAACGTGTGTGAGACACCCCATATAAATAAGGGGTTTTGCATGTTTCTGGGTTTGCAGCACGGCAAGTTTGAAGAGAAGAAAGCACAGAATAAAATTTCACCCAAAAACGACAGAGATAGGAATGGATGAAGCAAATAAAAATCCAAACTAAAATAATATTTATAATATTATTATAATAAAAATTAGACTAAACAAAAATAATACAACAGGTGTCCCTGCATATGAGGACAAGGATAAAAGGCTGGAAATGAAATTACAGCAGACATTGAACATGGTCTGTCACCTACAGTAGACCTACTACTTATGAGGTGTGTCATCTGTGGCAAAGCACTGAGGTGGGATAATAAGGCCACACCCAGCAACTGCTCAGCGCATAAATTTGACCTAACAGTGGTCATTAATGCCCTAGAAAGATGGATCAAAGGTGGAGCAGAGAGAGTGGTGAGGCTTTCAATGCCAGCAGCTCCGGAACAACTTTGCAAAGAGTGCAGCACAGCATGTGTTTGTTCTTCTGCCTGGAGGAGAGGTGTGCACTGGGGGTGTCAAAGTTAAAAATGTGACATTAGCAAAAAGGGGAAAATAGACACAATTAATGTCAAATTTAATATCCATTAAGCTACCGTGGCTGTGAATGCTCTGCTTTGTTTGGTCTGGTATGAACTAAATGCCGTACAGGCATTTTTTCTCCCATTTAATCCTCAGTGTCCCATTAGTAAATCAGCTGTAACATGTTTTTGCACATTTTGCACACTGAAACCTTTGGTAGATCCAGGCCAAAGTGTAGCAGCATTACATGAGACCCTTAGCTAAGAGGAAATTAATCACACTTAAGCACAGGGCTGGATCGTGGTATGGGTGAGGATCCTTTCAGATGCCAACCCAAATATAAAACTTCTTACAAATACTTGGTTTCAGCTAACTTTTACCAAGGTAAACCTCAGATGTCCAACTGTGAGTGGATGCAACATTAATAGTTTGTTTTCCTTAATAAAGTATAATTGTTTATGAAGTACTGATTAAAGCCATATAATTCAGAATCATCCTAAGAAAGGTTGATGGAAAAATACCATTGGCTGTCTGGTGTTGCAAATTTTGCTTTACGTTTTAGTTGCAATAATCATGCCAAAAGAGCTAATGGTGAATGATGAATGAAGTATTTCAATCTGGATTTAAATGCTAGACCATCCATCAGACAAACCTGGAAAGCCTGAAGGTGAAAAATACAGAAAACATACAATACCTATCCCAGGCCTCATTTTGGCTAATCGTGCCCCAGGGTGCATTAGGGGAGCCGCTCTGCATCACAGCCCTCTGAAATAGATTCTGGCTGCCTGGAGAAAGCAGGTGGAAGCCCACAGACCCTGAACCAGCACTCTCCCCAAATATAGTCACCTGGTTATCAAAACCCAGAATATTTATTTGTTATTAGTAAAAGCAATCTTGCTCTCAGACTATAAAATAAGCCATAACAAAATTACCTTTGAAGGATCCCCCCCAAATGCAGCAATGTTATCGGAGACCCATTTGAGAGCCAAGCGCTGGTCCAGCAGGCCTGCGTTGCCCTGGATGTTCTTGTTGTCAGGAAGAGCTAGAAAACCAAATGCTCCCAGTCTGCCATTGATGGCCACAACAAGAAGGAAGAGGCACAGACCATTAAATATTAACAAAATGTTGAACATAGACTTCCTCTCAAAGTTTCTAATGTATTTGGAATAAGATTTAAACAAAATATTATGTGGATTTCACCCCGTATTGTACCAGTACATTAACTTTATCACTATGCAGATGACAAACTGGTTTACAGCTGCATGAAATGGGAAATACACAACATATTGATGTGTTTGGCTAAACATGACTTCTCACCTGTAATTCATTGACACTACAACAACATCCTCCGTTTTACTGAGGAAGTGGCCTTGGTAGATGTCCAGGGAGGACGTTCCGACGACAAACCCTCCACCATAGATCCAAACTACAACCGGAGCTGGTGTTGAGACCTGGGTTTTGTTGAAAACTGGGGTCCAGACATTTAGGTAAAGACAATCCTCGCTCAAAGGTGTGTTTGGGTTCCACATCTGTGAACCATGGAACCCTGGAAAGAAATGTTAAGAAAAAACGATCGGGACTGTGCCATAATGGTAAAGATATACTTTTATATGCTTTCCCCACACATTATTATAATCAAAATATGATTACGTACAAGCTGAAGCAGTAAATAAATGCTTAAATATGTTGTTTGTTTTGCTTGTATAGGGGGAATCTTTGCAACAAACAAATCTAATTTTAGTAGTGCACTTGCATATCTATTTGTGGTGTCATATTTAGATTGGGAATATGTTTAGACATTTTACATATGCCTGGCATTGGGGATATTTGTGGCTTCCAACAATCTCTGGCAGATGGTCATGTCTATTAATAGTAATTTATATCCATTGCCCAGCCCCAGTTCATCTTTTAGTTGAGGGTGAAGTGAGCTTTGTCTGTTCATGAATTTGTAAAAGTTCACCTGCAAATTTCCTAAACTTAGAAATTTATTTATTTTATAATTCATATCCAAGATTTACAATCATTCACACTACACAACATTTAATCCGTCAGTTGTAAACTGGAGTAGATTTTCAGGTCAGATATGGGGTTATATAACTGCCACTCCTATAAGTTGCCTTCCTAAAGTGCCAGAAAGGCAACTTTCCTGTAAATAAATATAACTAAAACAGAGGAAAAAAAACATAAATGTACATAAAAAGCGGTTGGGTCAAATAATTGTTATGTTGTTTCCATTGAATCTTCAAAAAGTGCACAAAATTCTGAACTCCTCAATTTTTTATAATGAATTGTTTGTTTTCTCTCTCTCTTGCTTGCTGTTTCCTCCCAATCAAGTTCTCCAACAATACAATGGTAGACATGTTGACATATTCTACATGCACAATGCAGCAAAATTAATTAAATGTTTTGCTTTCCTTTCACTAAAAAATGAAAAGAGCAAAAATAACTAAATAAATACATTATCTGAACGGTGTTGTGTATGGGTCCTACCTTGAAAGAATAAATCAGGCAACTGGAAGCAGGAATTTGGAAATTTGGTGGCATCTTTCACACCATCCCATTTCCCTACTGGCTCTGGGGCTTTGAATCTCAGTTTTCCAAGGGGCGGTTTTCCATAAGGAATTCCGAGAAAAGCTCTAACTTCCCCACCTGGCACTGACAGCAACTTCCCTTGTACTTTCCCCTGTGTAGTGCTGATTTCAAGGTCATCTCGCAAGGCACATGATGCGGTTAGGAAGTGAAGCAGAAGAAGAAAAGTAGCTAAATGTGTAAAATAAAAAACTGTTGCCATGGAGAAGCTGGGGGACAAAAGAATACAAATATTTTATTATTCAGTCAATGTTCTAAGTGTAGTACGAAAGTGTGGTAATGTTTTATAAATCATTAATTCATTTTTTATTCAATGAGGCCTATGAATCAAATTAATTGAAAACTTATTTTATTTTTTCCTGTGAGGGTTGCGGCAATCCAAACCAGCTTGTTCTTACAGCATTTATCAGTTTTAAATTTGGATTAAAAATTATTTTCCCCACCTTTTAGCAAAGCAGCTGATTTACTTGATTTCTTCTGCTTTAATTTCCGACATATAATTTATTTTAAAAGTTTGTTTTTAGTGTGCTTTTTAAATGCTTCCTCTGCATCCCAATGTAATGCTTCTAAAATGTTATTAAATATACAATCATTTGTCCTGCACAACAAATAAACTTCATTTTTCCGTACCTTGCCTTCAGTCCCACAACTAGACAAAAGCTGCGCGAGCGGATCTGTGCAGTCAGACTGTGCGGCTCAGTCCCGCTGTGTCTCAGTGTGTGTGTGTGTGTGTAACTTTGGTAGTGCCAATGATCGTCACATATCTGCAAACACTGAGCTGTGGCGGATTTAAATACGCGTTTAAAAAAATTGCACGGAGTGAGCTGCTTCTTCGCAGAGATTAAGGAGAAGCGCACTTAGACAGATTTATTCGAGCGACTTTAAGAAAAAAGGCTTCTATAATTACGAGCTTGTATAAAGCTTTGGATATGTCTTACCTTGTCAGTTGACAGTTTTTGTGTGAGACACAGCGGTTATGGAATGAAGGAGGCGTGTACGCCCTTTGTCCAGCTTTTAGTACTGGGCTGTCCCATCCGCCACCCACAAACCTGCACTTGTTCAGTCGATAAGTTTCAATCATTTAACACTGTAGTAGCCGAAAAACCTTTGAATCGAAAAAAAGAGATTGTAACAATTAGCCTATTATTATTATTACTATTATTATTACTATTATTATTATTTATTATTATTATTATTAAAACTAGACATTAAAAATAAATGTTGGAATGTAAGTTATGCTGAAATCTCCCAAAATTGGATTTATCTGGTTACAATTTAAGGAAGGTGTTCAAAGAGGAAGCTTTTCACATTCCTGTTTTGTGTTGGACAAAGCTGCCAATTAATCCTTGACTGTTTTTATATTCATTACATCACATCAAGAGTGAAACTGTATTTGCTCATGCAGAAAAGAGTACAAAACATAATCAGCAGATGCATCCTCAGGAGGATTACAAGTTATATCCACACATGAGCTCATTCCCTCTTATATTAGAGAGGTGGCCCAAGTAAAGGCTACAGTTTGTTTTCTCAGTTCTCATGTGCATGTCCATCAATTACTCTGGCAATTTTTGAGATTTCTGCTGATTAAGGCAAAAAGAAAAAAAGGCAATTGGACAACTTCCTATGTAACTTTTAAGTGTTTGATACAATACTTCTTATTGCTCCAAATCTCTGGCTCCAATAGACTATGAACATCTCAATACAGTATAAAGTTAAATGTTTTTTTCCCATGAACTACTATAGGATTACCTTGTCCAAACATGGTCACTTCCTGCTTCAAAGACCCATTATACAAATTTTCAACCTTAAAACTCTGCTTTCCAGACTTGTTTGATGGCACACTGACATCTATTATGTGCATTTCTACTGTAGAGCCGTAATGACCCAGCAGTGCCCTGCAGCTGAGAAACTGCACTATGGATCAGGGATGCTGCCTTCTGAGTTCCATCTTTGCACATGCGTAATGCGCTAGAACGCAAATGTAAACAAACCAAAAGAATGAGAAGAAGAGAGGAAACTAAGGAGAGCCAAAGAATGGCAAGAGATAAGGCAAAAGTCAAGGCAATACAGTTTTTAACTGTCTGGAGAGGCTCACAGTACAGGCAGGATGCAAGGAGGATGCCGACGATAAGGATTGCATCACTGAGAAAACTACATAAGTTATATAGTGGGTCTTTCAAGGATCCAATCTGCCAAAAATACTTGGAATTCAAGGTAGCATAACCCAACCAGTGATATCAAAAGGGGCTAATACTCCTCCTTACAACCTATGTACCAACAACATCATCAAACACAAAGTAAAGGATCATCTTATGGAATAATGTCTCTCTATTGCTCCACAGGGAGTAGTAGAATCAATAGGTGCTTTTGAATCAAAACACATCAAAGGGGCTGACTGAATACCTTGTCTCACAGCACACTTTTTAAAAAGCAGCGTAAATGACCATAAGATCATGTTTGTTGCCCAGTAAGCCTTGGCAATGAACCAACTTTACGTACAGCAAGACATCCCCCCAAATGGATTGCAGCCATCATTAAGAGACCTGTGGGTATCCTGCTATGATACATCAAACGGTTTCAGCATAGCACCCCTGAGGACTACATACTGTCAATGGCCTTTTTTCTGGTTGCACCCGTAGGGAGGAATGCTGATGTAATGTAACTTACACTAGGACAAAATCACTAAGTAATTCTGCTGCATACCATGGAATTTACCTTACATACATCAATTCCTCCACAAATTGTTTCTTTTTTTAAGGGTAATGCCAAAAGTCGACAGACTGGTTAACAGGAGGTCAAAGTATAAGGTGGCATGGACGATCATTCAAAGGGAGGGCAGGGATGGATGGGTGGATGGATATGGTATGGAGAGAAATTGTACCGGAATGGATGGATGGATGGATGGATGGATGGATGGATGGATGGATGGATGGATGAGAGGAGGCTAGATGGATGATGGATGGAGGAAACAAAAGAGGGTGCTGGTTGATGAATGAATGAATGATAAGAAAGGAGGTTTGATTAATGGATGGACTGATGGATGAATAGTAAGGAGGAGGGTTGATGATGTATGTATGTATCTATATATGTACTGGATAGAAGAGGAAAAAGAGACTGAAAGGATGGATAAGAGAAAAGATAATGGTAGAAGTTAAAAAAAAGTGGACAGTTGATAGACAGAGGATGTATGAGTGAATGAAGGGCATGGCGGGATCGATGGGTGACCTCTGCATAAAAAAGAGGAGGGGTTAAGGTTACCAAGTTATTTCCATCTGGGAGTTATAATGTGGACCAATCTTTTTTCCGGTATTTCTCCTAATGCTCTGATGGGATCCTAATCTGAGTATATAGATATAGAAAAATATATCTTTTAAACTATAATTCAGTGGGAAGGTACTTCATCTTATGAAAAGGTTGCAGTGGTTCCAGTAACTGATGCTGTTTGGCTGCACATGACGGCTGGTTATAGCAATAAATATGCAACATTATAGAAAAGTTGTTCAAATAAACAGTTATGACTAGCAGCAGCTTTCTGATAACCTCACATCTTAGACCTTGTTATAATTATTACCACCAGTGGAGGGCACATTTAGAATAAAGCCTTGCTATAGTACACTGTATGCAAACTCCTATGACTCATTTTTCATTTTAGGACAGCTAAAAATCAGACTGGTACTCTGTGAACAAACAAATGAATTCAGTTGTTTGTGAAGTGGACTCACAGCTCACACTGGCCGTGCCTGTTTGAAATCACTGATCCCATTATTAAGGATTAAGAATCCCTCAAACCTTTCATGTAAGAAATGCACAACCACACTCACTATTACAGAACCATGAGAGCCAAACAATATCACCATCTTAAAGACCCTGTTACCCCCCCAAGCAGATGTGAGGACCAGCCTTGAGGTTTATGTCATCATGCATATGTGATGTGCATTTCAAATCTAAACAAAGTCAGTGTATCTTAAAACCACCCACTGAATACAGATTCCTATTTTACCTCAATCCATTTAGAAGGGGTGCTGGAGATGAGAGGAAAGAAAAAATAAGCAGAGAAGAGGATGTGGATGAAATAAGTATAGGAGGATTATTTCATAAACGACAGAATTTTCTTTTCTGTGTAAGTCATTTGATCCTGACAAATATGCCTAAAGCCATACGCCCACATGCTCATTGTCTGAAAAAAATGCTCCGTTTATGAAAATCTTTCCCCTTCAAACAATGAGTGAAGCGGTTGGATGCTCAGCTCTACATTAGCCACATCGCTCGGTAAAAGAAAAAACTGAAAACAAAAATCAGGCGAAAGGCAAATGAGATTTAAATCGGAGACGTGAAGTGGCGCACACACACGCCCAGGAGAACCGCCCTGTGAGCTTGTTTGTTTGTTTGTCCCATGCTGCAATCAGTGTGCTAAATTGCAGACGGCCTTCATGCGTTGTGTTTACCTCCAGGACAGCCGACATAGACGCAGAATAAATAGAGACTCCCTCGCCCATCTGGACCCTTTATATCTCTAACATCATCTCAACTAATCTCCATTTAGACCACAGATACTGCTGCACTCCAACACACACTGTTTCACTTTTTTCTGGCAAACTTTCAGAGGACTGCTCTCATAAAATATTAGTATTCTGTCTAAACTAGAAGAAGCTCTGAGAAATGCATAGAGGTTTTTGGCATTAGTGCCAAAAATATTTGGGGGAAAAAACATTTTAATACCTTATATTAAAGTTTGAATCAAATTTTTTTATTTTATTTTCTGTTATACTCATAATTTATATGGAGTCATTTTCCCTACTTTGGATATTTCTTTTGCATTTCTATTTCATTCATACTTTTTACCTTGTACCCATGGATTGAATTTCTGGCCATTGTTATAACCTCACCTGTTAAAATTCAGGGAATAAAGAGTGCTTTTTAACTAAATTTCAAAAACAAGATTGAGTGAACCTATCAGGTGAGGAAGTTCATTCCACAGCTTTGGACCCAGAACAGAAAAAAACGTGTTTTCTTTGTTACCTTGAAAACACTAACAATGTCTGATAAGTTAACATAATGGAGTGAAAAAAGGGTAAACAGATGCAATACGTGGGAAAAATGAAAAATGAAAAAGTTTCAGGTTTGTCTAAAAAACAAACACTTTCAGGGTGAATATGAATATCTCTTTGGAATGATGCAGCTGTAGCTCTTAACTTCCCTCAGATCATAATACATACATGTGGATATCATCTCTGCAAATGCCAGAGCTCTTATAGAAGGAAGCAGAACAAAATTAGAGATACATTTGTACACATTATTTAGGTTAACTCTCTAAAATGGCTGTTTTGGCACAGTTTGCAACAACCTGTTCTCCCGCAATCAGGGAACCTCGGGCATAAAAGGCTGGAAACTTAATTAGCATGTTTTTGTTATTTCTCTTTTTATTTCACACAGAAAAGCTAAAAGACTAAAGTTGGTTGAACTCTTCTACTTTGCCAATAGATGGCTCTAAATCCTGTTTGAATGAAATTCAATGATGAAACACTGACTTTGATGACAGACATAACTTAAAAATGTTCACAAATCCCTTGATGAATGTTTTAAACATACTTTTGATTTTTTTTCACCTCCTGAAAACCAAAACATTGTTTCAGCAAAGTCACAGCTTTACAGCTAATCAGAAAATGATTTGATCATAGTAACAGCTGTTAGCTAATGGTGGAAATCCTAATCAAGGAAGTCAAATGAAGCATATTTAATTGTAAATATCAAAGTGTAGATAAATATAATCAGCATATTGCTTTTACGTTATAAATCCAGTTCTGTTTGATCTTTCTCGTTTACATCATGCTTATTGCAAACTGTGACTAAAGTCTTTGGGAGAAAACACTTCGAGATATCACCTGTATTTTTAGAACATTCTGTAAAGGCTTTGAAACAGCTCCATCATGAAATGTATTCTGTAAATGGTATTCTATTAATAAAGGTGAAGATTGTCAAGATTACACCATATTTGATATTTTCTTTGTGCTTCTATAAATTGCATGTATTACTTTGTGTGTATTACTGCTTGCGCATGTTAGAACATGGGGATTTTTCAGGTGAAGTGGTGACTCATGCAGAGAAATATAGCAGAATGTTCAAATTTATATAAATGCAGAAAGTGTGTAGTGGCAGACACGCAACTGTCTTGTACCTGTATCTAAACAGGCCAAGCACAAATTATAAACAACTTTGTTCCCCAGAGATTCAGAAAATGCATCACTTTTCCCATAGAATTTTAACAGTCCTCTCTGAATTTATTAAATTATGTTGTGACTTTCAGCCAAACCTTGCAGACCTGCCTGTGCCTCCGTTTCCTGGGAGAGCTGACGAATGATGTGCTCAGAGCGAGCGGAAAGGAAATGGCGAGAGGAAGAAAAAGCGCTTGGCAGCGGCGCGTCCATGCAATCTGAACGAACGAAGACGCGGAGAATGAGCGATTGGTGTGGGAGAGCGAGTGGGTTTGGGAGAGAGAAAAAAGAGGAAGAGGAAGAAGAGGAGGTGGAGGAGGTGGTGGGTATATTTAGATCTGCTCCTAATCAACTTCTCCGTCAGTTTGTGTCTGTGGGGGTGAAAAGGAGAGCGAGACACACAAACACACACATATACACACGTAAGTTCAACGCTAAAAAATCAATATGCAGCCCACTCGCTTACCGAAAGCAGTGGCCAGAGAGGAAGTCAATGGCAGGGCAGGAAAACAACAGGATGAGGCACAGAAAGTGGAAGACAAGGGTTTCAGTGCATCACTTTTTCTTTTTAAAATTTCCTGTGATAAAATCCCACACTGAAGCCAAAATCAGGCTGTTTCAGTAAAGATGTGGATTCTCTTACTTTTCTCCCACATCTTCCTGCAGAGGAAAGGATGTCTATGGGACCAGATGCTTAGATGGCTACAGGATAAAATACATAGATGGCTATGGGACTAGATACGTGTATACGTTTAGAAGCCACTCTTTCAGGTTCACCCAGTCTGACTTTTCACAAATGTTGCATAATCATGATAATATCTTTTCTCAAAACCACCTTTGAGGTGGTTTATTTTAATCCCTGTTTTAGGTTAAAAATTATCCAGATTTGGGTCTAAACTTTAGAAATACCCAGAAACACAAAAAGTCTGGATCAAAGGTGGAATTGGATGAACAAATCTGGATTGAACTCTGCATGACAAAATCTGGTTTGAAATACCCAATTCCAGATTGGTTTTGAAAAAAATGCTATACACCTGCATTAATCCTGGTGGGTTTCGTTTGAAATAGAGGCCCATGATGATTACTTAATTAAATGGAATGTCATATAGATGAAATGCTATATTTTAAGAGTTTAGTTTGGGGAGGGAGGAGAGTTCTGCTTCAATACACAGACACATGGAGCTAATGCTTCCAGCATATCTTAGATCAGATCAGAGCAAGTGTTGATAATAGCAACAGAACAAATGGAAGCATGGTGGTATTTCATTCAAATGGCAAACTGAGTCAAACATACATTATACGTAATGAAGCAAGCTTACAACAGTTATACCAGCGTGAGGACTCACTAAACTATCCTAAAAATGTCACACCTTGGGGGCAAAAAAGACCAAACAGAAAGAGCTTGTTGTAGCTAAGCACTCATGTGGGATTGCATTTAGCTCACCTGGTAGAGCAACTCTCTCATACACAGAGATCACAACTCCTCACTGCAGCAATGATAGCTGTCAGGCCCTTTGATGCATGTCATCCCCTTTTTTACTCACTTTTCCAAAACAATAAAGCCCTCTAGAGCCTACAAAATCTTAAAAGCAAATACTAACAACTCCTTTGTGTGTTCGGATGGCACACATTAATGATGATGCCTGAGTTAATCTGTTTTGGTCATTTGTCATTCCCAATGAGCAAGGTATATAAAAGTTAAACCAAATCATCTGGAGGCAGCTGCTTGTCTAACAGCAATTTAACGAACAAGTTTTGTTTTTATATTCTACTTTTCTTTTTAAAATTAATTGTTTGAAACAAAGAAACGCATGTTGTAATGTAAAAAAAAATTAAAGGGACCTCATTTGAAAGGGAGACATTTAAGTGAAGAAGACAGGAGGCTAATCTCAATCCACCTCTTTCCTCATTTTTGAAGGATCCCTCAATTGCTAAAATGAAATGGAGAGAGTAAGCTCACAAAAATACTCCACTGTATCCTTTGTAGAAGTTTTATATAGATTATATAGTTTTATATAGATTATATTACTGACTGATGAATAATGGTAAATGATGGAGTGACAGTTCAGGGATCTGAGGTGTCTACCTTAAGCTTTATGCATCCAGGACATCCCTCCAGATTCTTTGAGTTTTTTTGTTATATTGTGCACTATAGAGGGACAAATATGCAAATCCCTTTCTCAGATCTTTCTTGAGAAAGATTGTTTTACAATATTTTCCTGACATGACCTGTTTCTGTTTTTCTGTTTCTATGGTGTAAGCTAGCTGTCAATTAGAATTTGTGTGCACAAAACCACAACCGTGCATAATCATATAAAGTTGTGCATAAACAAAAAATTGTATATTCACATCTTTGTAAAATCACACATAAAATGTTCATT
>JAVQJG010158963.1:0-18483 GCA_036024015.1 Craterocephalus amniculus
AAAAAATGACAAAAAACGACACTTAAATAGACAAATACCATAAGAGAAAGATAACATATGACATCTTAACAAAAGTCTTAAATGTAGCAAATATCGAAAAATTCATCAGAAATCTCAAAATTCATAAAATATGACATATTAATTCTAAACAAGCTATAATAAGTATGAAAAGTGGCATAACATTTAAAAAATATACAAAACATCAAAAGTTCAAACATAATCCTCAAATACAAGCAATGCAGAAATACAACATAATCCAATATGCACCAAATCCATAGGTCTACTTCATATACAAATAACATGTCCAGTTCCCCCTACAGAAAAATGTTCAAAGATAAATCATCGTTCAACCCCTTGGGAGCCAAAGTTTGAAGAGTATAAATCCAGAATGCCTCACGCTGCTTTAACAGCTTGTCATGGTCTCCTCCGCTCTGTGGCAGATTAACCTGTTCAATGCCACAAAAACGTAAGGTGGAGATGTCATGACAAGCATCATTAAAGTGTACAGCCACCCGGCATGTTGTTTTAAAAAAGTTCTTAATGGTAGGGTAGGAAATCCTGGAAAAACAGCTCAAGCAAGCTACATTTCGAAAATACACAGTTCAAATGTCCAAACACCTTTCCTCAGATTTCCCCGAAGCCACCTGTTCAGAGCACAGGAACAAGCAAGGTTTGTTACAGAAGGTATTTACACTACTTTGTTTACACTATTTACAGTTCGATGTTTGTGCCCGTCCACAACCCATCTGCCAGTACGCGGAAGCACAACCCACGATCCTCTTATATCAGCTCTGGGGTTTCATTTATAAAACAGTGCGTAGGATTCTAACTAAAAATGTACGTACGCCCAAAATCAAAATATTCTGATTTATAAAACCGTGCGTACGCAAAGATCAAAGCAATTTCCCTTTATAAATCACACTCTTCCTGGAAGTTGGCACAGTTGAATTTGGCTCATGTGCCGCCCACTACACACCCACGTTCTACCATAAATGGTCAATGCAAAGTACCTCAGCGTGTATTAAAATGAGCCAGCTGATCCGTGTTGTGTTTTAGCAACTATGGCAACCGCAGGGAAGCGAAACGAAAAAACGAAACTTCACTGCGGAAGAATTTGTGATCGAGGTGGAGAGCCTGAAAATCATTTTGTTGGAAGTTACAGCTGTGGCGTGACAGATAAGAGGAAGTGTGACACAGTCAAAAGTTACCTCTTTTTACTCTGAGTGGGACAGAGTGGACCATGGCTGAGATTAGAAATAAGTTCTCAGTGGTTATATCACCTGTGCAGAATAAAACCTGTTACATCCTCCACGAGAGGCGAAGAATTTGTTCTTGTTTTCGAGGCCGCAACAGCGAGAAAAATGTTTGGATTTTTTGGCATCACATACTTCATGAGGAACAGTGTGAGGGACGAGGCGGAGGTTACTGCGGGGGCTCATTTGTGTCTCTCTTTGCAAGGAGCTGGATGATCCGGTTATTTATTATTTAATGTGAAATTTAGTGGGTGACACTGCAGGGCTTAGCCCGCGGCTGTATCAGTGTCTTTATTTACTGTGTTGGAAACGTTTTTGTACTTTCTCACCACCTCGATCAGCTGTTAATTACCGCTGTTCATTCATCCTGCACGAGTAGAAATGTGGAAGTCACTACGTCCCCATCATGCTTTCACATCTTATCTACGCCCACTTACATCAAATGTCTGACTAATCACGCTCCAATTCTCGGACCCCCTTGAGAAAAGAGTTCGGCCAGCTCGATGTGTTAAAAAGTTGTCTCAATCACGTCTGGTGAGAACAAAATAATGTTGCCGACAGGGTTTGAACTCCACCCGACTAACCAGTGCGCCACAGCAACACATATTAGGTGGTCGCCAGAGCGCATAATTCATTAAAAATATGATGACAGGACCCCACGCTGCCACAAGAGGATTCTTGATGCAGTGTGTTGTCAATTCCCCACCTCTCCATCTGTGTCGCCAATTCCCCCAGCCTCCAAAATCAGCGTACGCATGGGTCAGAGCTGGCATGAAGGACCGCACATTCTCCTGTCAAGTTTGTCTTTTATAAATCACAACCTTTGCGCGAAAAGAGACGTACGCCAGTTTCAGGCCCCATTTTGTGCGTACACAACGGTTTTAAATGAGACTCCTGGTGATTACCATTCACACTTTAATTTCACTGGTTTTCTTTTCCACTGCACAATTAACATGATTCAGCACCATCCTCTCCTCCAAACACTCAGTGTCAGTTTCTCTTTTAAAGGTGCGCTTCCAGGGTACAAACGGGGGGGGGGGGGGGTGTCTGGCAGGACATTACCAATCATGACATTCAGCTAAAAACAATCAACAAGTAACCAAGTAAGCAGATCAGTTATCTCATTTACTCATACAAGCAAGTATAAAACAAATATAAACAATAACCACTCCCCTACTGCAGGTCTAGTGCAGATTATTTAGTATATAGGTGCGATTGCGTTTGTGTGTGTGTGTAGGTATGAATGACGTGTGCAGTAGATGGCTGGAAAAACCACTACTGTGACGGCTACCCCGTCACAAGCGCTGAGCAGAATTGATTGTTTTCTCCAAAAGTCATAAAGACATGTTATCTTAGCTATCAAACAGAAACGAAGAACATTATGGCATAACTTTGCTGAGTATTAGATCTAATGAATAAAATGGGAACTGGAATAAATAACTAACAGAGCAATCATCAATACTAATCTCAGGTTAATGGATGTCATGGTTCCAGCTTCTCCTCCTCCTTGGTGTATGCTTCGGCTTTTGTTTTTGGCTTCTCACACACTCAAATCAACTTACCCAAATTTACTATGACATTTTACTCTTCACCAGTCAAACATCACTTAATATAAGCTAAGTAATTGTTTTTACCCCTAAGCTCCGAGCCAGATGAAAACAGACCCAGTGTGCCTGTTTATAGTGTAACGCTATCTGTGTCTTAACTACTAACTGAATTTGGGTTGTGGGCAAAATAAATAATTCGGCTCGAACATTTGATTCTGCTTTATTCCTAACTTGCACCCTATCACAACATAACAAAGCCCTTCTTCTACTCAAACACCGCGGGTATATTCTCAAGTTTCAAGTGTACAACTCCGCCTCTTCTCCACTACAGCAGTAGCACAATATAGTCCCAACAAATGTGAAACTTCAGTCCACACAAAACAAAAATGAAACTTTCCTTTCGATTGTAATGCATTGTCAGCAATGTTTTATCATCAATAGCGGTAAAGATATTATAACAATAGAAAGAGTAATTAGTTAGATTAACCGTGACTGAAAAAAGTAACAGTTAATAACACCATTTGTTTTAATGCCAATTTGCTAACTGGCCAGAGAACACTAGGATTGGCAGATTGGTCATTGTCATTGTGAAATTAAGAACATTCCCACATACATACAATGCAAAGGGAAATCGAGGAATTGGCACTGAACAGCTGTGTAGCCATAAGAAAACCACTAATTACTGAGGCAAACCAGAGAAAAAAGCCTGCAGTTTGCTAGAGAGCATAAAAGTTGGACTCTGGAGCAATGGAAGAAGGTCACTGGGTCTGATGAGTTGAGGTTTAATCTGTTCCAGAGTAATGGGTGCATCAGGGTAAGAAGAGAGGCAGATGAAGCAATGCACCGATCATGCCTAGCGCCTACTGTACAAGCTTGAGTGTTGCTTATGCTTATGATCTGCGGTCTAGGTTAAGCAACATTATGTGCCCAAAGAATGAGGATGGATGGAAATTAATCTTGTGGCATTGCAGAAACGTATATAAACATTGCCACAGCAAATTCATAGTACAATCAAAGCTGAAGGTGGTCCAATGGTGGACCTTTGTTTGGTGGTAACCAAGATAGATATTTTTTTGGCAAGATAGCACAATGGATAGAAATTCTCTGCTTGGCTGTAAAGTAACAAGATGTGGATGAGAACGACAGTATGCTGAATTTCAATCCAAGTACATGGATGTACGGAGGAAGGGTTGAGCTTACACAGATGAATACAAAGAAGGAAGCATTTCTTTCCCTTCTGTCACACAACACAGAGACAGGGAAGGAAATACTGTAGGTGCTGTGGGAAGAAAAAACACTTGGAAATGATAAAAAATGACACCTAAGAAGCACAAGGGAGTAGTACTAAACCAGAATACTGTATGATTTCTATGGGACTACTGCAGAACAACACTTGTGGATGGGGTTGTTGTTTTGGATGACT
Organism: Craterocephalus amniculus; assembly: GCA_036024015.1. NCBI lineage: Eukaryota > Metazoa > Chordata > Actinopteri > Atheriniformes > Atherinidae > Craterocephalus > Craterocephalus amniculus. The sequence goes on from JAVQJG010158963.1 coordinate 4,224, forward strand.
GAATTGCCAGTGTTCTCCATAAGAATCAGCGTTCCAGTTTACTGGGTGTGTGAATGTTTGTGTGGGAATATAGTCCTACATGCATATCATCTTTTATGTGCATGACAGTGTGGAATTATTGTACATGTCCAGTATTCTCCCCCTTACATCCATCAGATTTTGACTTAATATAGCAGAAAAAAGCAGTGAAAAAAGGACTCCGTGTTTTCAGCTGCCTTCAGCTGGACCCTTCCTTTCTGCGATCTAATGCATAAACAGAAGGAATATCTGCATTTCACAAAATCCATTAACTGAAATGCATTGTTATGCGTATTAGGGAAAAGAGAACAAGAGCTGACTGAAGCAGAAAGTTGCCAATATATGTTCAAAGAAAGTTGTGGCATTTTCAACACTCAGATCTATCATAATGCAAGCTAAAAAATGTTTTAAGAGAGTGGAATACAAGATATAGCTGTTTGGTAATTAGGAAAGACAATGTTGATGAGTGATTGTTCACTGACTACAGGCTCAGGAAAGTATAGATCAGTGTGCTGCTAGTCAGTTATTTACCACAAAGCAGACTCTTACAAATTACAGTAGCTTTTGTAAGCTGAATAACCCAATAGGAAATTGAAAAGGAAATGTGACATTTGCTGTGGTCCCTCCAGCAATATCTTGTTCTCCCCTTTTCTTCAAACTGGAATTATATTCAAATCTGAGTAAAGCATTTTCAGGAATCATTATGGAGAAAAGTTATACATGTAGGACAGTATTTGCATGAAACATGTTAAAAGGCAGAGAACCAGTTTTTTAGATTCTCCGGAATTGGGTTGAGAAACAGCTTTTTGTTCGTCTTTTGCTCAGGACTTTTACTTTAGATCTAAAATTACAAATTCCTGATACAACAGGGCTGAATACCACGCCAGCAGAGCCTGCAGTGCATCACGAAGCTTCCAGGGCAACATATTGATTCTGAGAACCAAAGTAAACTACACTGGAGCTGGTTTTCTAATTTGGATAGTATATTTCTGTTATTTGGACAGTAAGATATTGTGCAATAGATATACACTGTAGTACCCTAAACTTCAATGGATTTTGGAAAATTTTAAGTTGATGCTGGAATTCTCCTTTTCTGGAAATCAAAATACAGCAGTGAAACCATCCGTAAGAAACTGACCAATGGCAAAAGAGTTTTGTTTTTGTTTTGTTTTTTACAATGAAAGGAATTTCAATTGTTACTGAAAAGATAAATACACAAATAATGATTCCTAAAGGGAAATACAGTTAAAGTACCATTTTTACAACCACAGTTTACTGTAACAAACTACCAGTAGGTTACAGCAACTCTTTTTTACAGTGTATGATCAGTGGCTTTTGCATAGAGCAACAGTGATAGTGAGGTCAGAAACACCACTAATACCTGCTTGATTAAGCTCCAGGACCTGTCTATGGGCGTACACTGGAATTTATTAAATTAATTGAGGCTCTCATTTTGTTTCTTTCATTTGTTATTTAGTTTTTCATTCACAGATATCTTTGAACTTCCATCTTACCTAAGCAGAGGAGTTTGTGCCTGGTTAGGAAGCCTACAGGATGTCTCCTGTTTCGGGCACACATTAGGGACTACTGATGCCTTCATGTGGTATGGAAAAGATGATCTTTTCTACCTGTGAAGTGGAAATTACTAGTGCATTGTGTTCAAGTGCTTTTCATGTTGTTGTGAAGAGAAACGTGGTGGACAAAAAGCGAACAATAATTAAATTCTTTTTCAAAATCGTATAAGTTTAAATGGAGATACTATATAAACAAATGTATACTGTATGTAACATGGAGTAGGCTACAAACAGCAGCAGAAAACTTTTAGCATAACGTAATATTTACCAAACACAATCAACTCGCTTCTCTCCGCCATGTCGAAAGGTCAAAGTTGATCTCATCTCGGCAACTCGGGTATCATAAGATTTTTCCAGTTTCCCAGTAGAAATTACGACATGAGTGGGTATTCATGTGCAATTTTGTCGTCGGTTTTTGGTATTTACCATAAATACGATAGCACATGAAGGTAGCATACATCTGACTTTCGAACTCCACCAGATACTCCTACAAAAGGTTGCAAATGTGGCTGGGTAAAGGAAAGTCTTGGATTCTCTGTTAAGGCAGCTGCGTCCACAATTCAACACCAGATACTGTAATAGGCAAGTAATGGTAGGATAGATGAATGGATGTTTTTGTTTTGCATTTTTTTAAAATTTGTTCTTTTTCCTAGAGCCGCAAGAACGAGAAAAAAGCTTGTTTTCATCAGGGCATTTCACACTCAACGAGAAGCAGCATGTGAGGCAGGACAGAATTACTGGGGGTGGGGGTGTTGTCATTGTCTCTACATGCAATGAGCCGGTTCACTCGGCAATTTTTTATTTAACGTGGTCCATGACAGTGCATAGCTGGGCACATGGCAGTATCCGTGTATTTATTTACTGTGTGTTGGTAACATTTTTGTACTTTCTCGACAACCTCGATCAGCTGTTAATCAAAGTTGTTCATTAATCTTTGCATCAGAAGAAATGCAGAAAGTGACCACGTCCCCCTTCATGCTTTATCTACGCCCACCTCAAATGTCTGACCAATCGTGTAACACTTCTAGGAGCACACAAGAAAAGAGTTTGGCCAGCCCGATGAGTCTAGGAGTGTCCCCAATCATGTCCGGTGAGAACAAAATGATGTGACGTGAGAACAAAGTTCTCAGTTCTCATGGAGTACGTAGGGGCCTATAGGCTCCTTAATACTTACTGAGACTAATCTAATGTCTTCTGTGTAGATGAAGGGCACTGTTGTTGACCATGCTCAGCCCTTTGTGACCACATTGTGCCCATCTTCTAATTTCAGCAGCACAACGCATCATGTCAAAAAGCTCACCTTGTTTTTCACAGATTTCTCAAACAGGATCAACTGGTTCCTGCATACAGCAGGAAATTATTATGAGGAGCATAAAAATGCTGCCAACAATTCCTGAAGCAACTGTATGATGCTATGTCAATAGACTGTTTCCAGAAACTTGTTAAATTTATGCCACAAAGAAATAAAAGGGGATCCAGCACAGTACTAACAGAACCGAACTGATAACATAACTTAAGTAACTTGTAAAAAAATAAATTATATCTTTACTGACAGTCATTTTCTTCTCTTTGTATGATCAGCCCTTTGAAATCCAAATGAAGCATATAATATGAACCTGATGTTTCCTTGTGGGTTTTGTATGAGGTGATAATCAAAAACACCCCAGAGAAAATAATGTCTCTATATTTGGTATGTTCAAAGAGAGAAAAAAAAGACTGGACATATAATGACTTGCTGGGACATATGGTTGCCATTTGTCATTGAAATGCAACATGTAAGCAACCAATTTATCTAAAAGTACAGCAGTCATAAATAAAACAAGTTGGAGCCATAATGGAAACAAATAGCTTTACTGAATCCTAATTTATCTTGGTACTTGACACAGTATAAGACACCCAAAGGAAATAAAATTAGTCATGCTGTAAAATATTGCAATTTAATGACTAACAAGAGAAATTGATTAAAAAACGTATTTGTTGCATGTCAAAAGTATGTATTCTTTAATCATGAAAATTTATTTCAAAAGGTCATTATTTTTTAACAGCAATGGCAGTGGTGATGACTTATTACCAGTATGTGACAATGGTTTCAATTGCCTCTACATTTAGTTCACTCCCAGTTGAGATGTATAAGACAGTTTCCACAGTGTGCAGGCAGGACAATTTATTTCTATCAGTGTTTGCACATTTTGTGATAACATAGCAACGGCAATTGAAAATCAATGTTGGTGTTGTGAAGTTGTTGCTCCTATGACCAGATAAAACATTCCTCATCAGTATGCATGGATGCCCAGCTGTGCTGAGATGTTTAAAAGTACAATTTCTTATCTATACAAACCTTACTAATGCTGTTCTTATGGGAGCAATATTAATTTTAGTGATATTGTTTATAATATTTGCAGTACATCTGTGAACATGCAGTATGCCAGTTATATGTCATCATTTGTCCAACTTTGGTCATCTGATTCACTAATTACTGTATATCCAGCTTGGTAATGGACCAAGTCAAATGAAGTTCTTCAGTGAAACTCTAGGACTTCTAAATTACCTTAAGTTTAATGTATTTTCATAAACAAATGAAGCCCTTTTCACAGTGTTGTAAAGCAACGATATCCTTGCATTCCCATTTGGGTGATTATTTGGACTGAGACATATATGAGTATATGCTTTCTAAAACAAACTCAGCATCAGGAAATCATCTTAGTGACATTATCATCATCATTGGTTAAAGTGGTGCTTGCTCAGAATCACTCAACCATAACCCCTCCATTCTGCCTCTGTGCCTTACAAATAGGATGTTAATGTGCACCAGTGGTGGAAAAAGAGAAATTTTTTATTTGGTTGGCAAGATTGAGAGCTTTGCTTTCATTGCAGTGGAGCAATCACTGAGGTCTCATTATTGTTTTATTTGTGTACAACTGTCTGTAGAGTAGTTGTTGTTTTTTTGTTACTCTGAGCACAGTTTTTTATGTTTTTTTTTCTTTATTTTTAGAATTTTTATGGAGTTTTGTGTTTGCAGAACTTGACCTTGTATGAATTCAGATCATTTTTAAAGGTAACTCCAGCTTTGAGCACATGAGAGCCCTTATGCTTTAACAGAAGATGGCCAATACTTGAAAGGTGAAAATTCCTCATTTTCCCTTTAAATAGGAAGAAGGAAATAAAGGCCAGGGTCGTTATGATAATTTCTGTGGGGCTGAGGTACACCAACTGATATTCATGCAGTTCTAAACTACTGCAATTAATAGCATTTCTTAATTGTTTTATATTATTATTATCATTATTATTAGTACTATTATTATTGTTTTTATTATTATCATTTTATTTTATTATTATTAATACTTTTAGGACATAAAATTATTCAAACTTTACTGTTCCTTTATCAATGGGTAAAAAGGTAGAACAAATGCCAAATTATTACTCTTGTGCATTTAATTTATGACATAAATAATTGATCACTCCCTAAATAATGTACAATAGTTTTGTTTCTAACATTTATATTTGTTGTTCTCTGTAATCTAAATAATGTCATCATGTATTTGGAAAAAAAACTTTTTGAAGCTGCAGCTCATCAGTGTTTTTTCTACCTTTGCCATTTGATTTGCTTTTTATAAACTATTCAGCGTAACTGGGTAAAGTCTGTGCACAAAACCTGATTATTTTTCCAGCTAGTCAAACATAGCCATCCGAAAAAAATCCACAATTGTTTCTAATCTGTGTTAACCAACTCTGATTTGTTCAGCAGCACCAGATGACTGGTAAGCAGGCACAGTTCAGTGCTCTCTCTAACTCCTCACCGTATGCTATGCATACACACACATATTCATTTCCACCCTTGTTTGTCCAATAATTAATAACCTCCTAATTCCACAGTGGTTCTGTTTGTAAATTAAGAGTGACAAAATTAGTTTTCTCAGGCGCACTGTCCTGAAACTGGGATCCCTTCTTCCTTACATATGCAATTCCTGGTTTACTCACTGTGATCTGGAAGACACCTGTCACAACCCCAAAAGGGAAAGAGAAAAAAGCCTCACATGTGGTTTGGATTAATTATCATAAGATTGAGACAATTGATTAATGCTTACAAATGGAGCAAAAAACTAAATCAAAACCCTGCGAAGTGGGTTACTTTTGCACTACTTTGTCTTATAGTTGAATCTGTGTTAGTCTGTATTAGGAACACAAAGAAAATATATGCAATGCTTCTAAGGAGGAAGCTCCATTTATTTTAAGCACAAAAAGTTTCAAATTAAGTCTCAGTCAGCAAACGCTAAATGTGTGATATAATGAAGTGACTGAATGACTGAAGACTAAATCCTTTTAAAGATTACTCACCGGACATCTCATGGCTAAAATTTACAGAGAAATAAATCTTTAAGCCCTGACCATTAAAAAATGTAATTATAATTGATATGTAATTGGAGCTCGGTGAGTCCTCCAGGCATCAGATCATAGCTTTCCCCAGGGTGCAGGAAATATGGAGCACAGAACCACCAAAGGGCATTGTGCTACGATCAGACCGTTTGTAGTAGATGCTAACAAGCACGGGAGAATAAGAAAAATAGATATGGGGAGAACTATTAATGACAAAAAAATAGCAACTGCAGCAGAAGAAAGCGAAGAGGGAAGATCAAAAAACCTGAACTAGAAAATGAATGGCAGTCAAAGAGACTGAGTGAGAAGGATGTGGGCAGGTTGATATTATTGTGAACAGGGAGAAGAACACTGAGGTAATGACAAAAACAGACCGAGACACAAACAGACTCAGAGGTGTCCATTTGCCCTCAGACAGCTGCCAAGCGTGGGTGGTTGGATCTCTGCAGCTATCCCAGCCATGCAGCAAACAAATTTATTGCATGCCACTGAGCCCACATCCGTTGGGCATCTCCTACAGAGCAAAACAATGGCTGTGTCACTGTGTTGCACAGTGGGAACTTTAACTGATACTGTTACCATTAGGCTTGACACCATACAGTATAAGGAAACTACTTTATATCTGCAACACACTGAGAAGCATAAAGACCACACCATGAATAGTTTGTGTGAGATTTAAAATAATTAAGCAACAAGCTGCTTTATGTTTGACGACCACACATATAAGTGAAAAGATTGCATTACTGACTGGAAACACCTTGAACATGGAGATCAGAAACAGTAAGGTTTTGAAAATTTGTAACTGATGTTGAACACACATTAAGCTTTTTGGTTATATAAAGAAGCACTGATGAATTATACAGACATTGTAAGTAGAACACAAATGTCTGAAACACATTTCATAGAGGAGGCACCTTAACACTTGAAACAAATGAAAGAGCACAGGAATGTTGCATGAGAATGAAGACATGCCTACTGTGCATATCTGGTTCTGCCTAACAGCTGCTGATTGTAATTTGACTGCAAATTCCAAAGGCATTTATCACCAATTTGATTTTGATTTACCTCACAAATTTATTCTCTATATGTTTCTATCCTTGCAAATTGTCCATCCTAATGAATGATTTTTAGTTTCTGTTGCAGCACTACCATGAGAGGTGAGCACTGTATACCCTTTGTACACGTTTTATTCATTCATTCATTTGTTCATTTATTTATTTATTTATTTCATTTATGCAATGATTTCGGATTTTGTACTTAAAATTTCAAGCTACCTGATATCCCAACTTAAGGCTGCACGTTTATATCTACAGTATGTAAATATGTTCATGTTGTCTTTTGTTCAAACTCCAGAAGATCCAGGATGGATCAAACAACTGTCACTGAAATGTTTTCATGGCGTGGAGTAAGTGCGTGGGCATTCCATGATTCATGACCCTTAATCCAACAGCAGAGAAATAATTTACCTCAAAGGAAAAACAAACTGATTTGCTGAATTAAATACATCATTTCGCTAAAGAAGTGACTATGATATCAAAACACAAATTAAATGTGACAGCTGCATAGGCTCCTTTTATTTCTCAGATCCTTCACTCAGACATATCAAGGTTTCAAAAATCTGCTATAAGCTCCTTGCCTCCATTTTGAAAACTTATTCAAGTGACTGGACCCAAATAATGAAGAAGAAATCCTTGTTAATTCAATGCATTGATTGTCAATTTAATGCATTACACAACCACCCAAAAAATATTTCTCTTTCATAAAAAGACTTCTTTACAGAGAAAAGTAGCACAAAATCTTAGACGCCTCCCACACTCTAATACCATATTATCTTATACAATGGTTACAGATGGCTGAATAGACTCTGCAACATGCTGGCAGTAATAAATGTCTCTTTCTTAAATGTTTCCGATCATTCAGCGGTGACTGTGATGGAAACAGTCCACTTGTTTGGGGCCATTATCTCTGTCCTGCATAAGACATTAAATCACAGTGTGGCACAGGACAAAGTATCACAATAAGAGCAGCGTGTTTACATGTTTGTTTGTTTTTTTGCCAATGGCACGAATACCGTTTTGTGGTGGATATCACATGTTGCACAGCTGGAGAGTGACAATGTAATGATGCTGCCACCTTTGTATACAAAATCAAAACCACTAACCCTCTGATATTAGCAGAGAGTCCAATTAGCTGAGCGCCTCTGTGGCATGCTGATAAATCCTTTTTGCCCTCTGTAAACATTCATTATGTTGTGCTTTTCATTCCTTATCTTAATTTGTTCAATTCTCTGGGTGTCTTCAGAAACAGTAGCACATAGGTTCAAATTATCTGCAACTTCTTGAAACGTGCTAACATCTTCCATTCTTTAGCATTTCAGAGGTCATAAATCATTGGCATTAAAAAAATTAATGGTAGGGGGGTCCATATTTTTGACTGTACAGCTTGGGAGGATTGTGCCTCAATAGTCCCTGACTATTTGAAATGAATAAAGTTTAAAATTGTGTTGTTTGTTCCTGATTACTGTGGCAGACTTCAATAATCAAACACATAACTTAAAAAAAGAGTGATTATCAGGAAACTATTGCAAGCAATTTTGAAATTTTTTTCTGATTCCACAGAGGAACAATCCTTAACAATTATATCTTAATATAAAGGAGACTAAACGGGCTTTTCAAAAATGTATAATGCAACACCAGTATGTATGATTACAGGGAAGGAACAATCAACTTAATGCAAATGTCCTTACTTTTTGTGCCAAGTTTATAAAATATCCATCCATCCATCCATGCATCCATTTTATGCCACCAATCAGAACTTGAGTTGCAGGAACAGGGGATTAAGCAAAGAGGAGTATACTTCCCTTCGTGGTTGAACATGCCCAGAACACCTCGCCATGGGAGTCCATGCAGAAGGCATCCTATCCAGTTACTCAAACCACCTCATCTGGCTTCTGGATGTGGAAGTTACTGTTTTATTATTTACACTTGTATGTATCAGAGTGTAGGAAGCATGTAACTGTAGCAGCTGCAGAAAGTGGAACCCATTTAAACTACTTTGCACTGTTTTTGCTTTTGTCATATTTTGTTACATTCACCAATTTAAATATCTAGTGAGGTCAGTCAATATTTTACCTCCCTAACAATGTTGTGTGGATATTCACAAAAGCGTAATATTTTAAAACATCAGCTGCTTTTTTGCTTTATAATATGATTACAAATAGAAACCTTTACAAGAAAAGATCCGAAGAAAGAGCCTAAAGCAGTGGGAAATTGATTTTCATCCTCTGTCAGAGCAACACCAGCAACACTTTCACTTTTTGACTGGGAAACACATCACAGTGGTAAACCACCCTATATTCGGCTAATCTAATACTTTGTGACATTTTCCTTTTCCTTAAAATCGAGTCTGCTCAAGGGATCCTGCATGAGTCTTGAGGTGAAAGAGAAATATGACTGCGCTCCTGAAACAATAAAGAAGAATACTCACTTGAATGCTTTGTTCAGAGAGGACAATAATAAGAGGGTACAAAAAGGGGATTGCATGAATGAGAAGAAAAACTAAAATGTAAGTTTCATGACTACAAAAGATGTGAATTGTCTGAGGGCTTAAAAGGGCAGCCGATGCAAATCTGCCTTCAGCTAAGTTAGAAAGCACAAATGAAGCCAGAAATCTGGGTTTAGTCACGGAATCAGACCTGAACCTCAGTATATACATTAAAATAGTTGTGAAGTCAAGGAACATCAAGGATTAAAGGAATGTTGTCCCCAGGATTTGAAAAAAATTATCTATTTCAAGGATTTTTGTTCTTATTGTAGTAAACTCTTTGACACAGTTCTCATTATGATTGATAATTCTGTTAATGATTTTTTTAGTGGTGACCAGGACAGTTAAATTCCACTGGAATGGACTACTTGCGGATTATTTGAAGGATATGAACCTGAAGTACAAAAACGCCTTGCTAATAGCAACATTATGAAAAACATAGCTCAATTCAGTTCAATGGAGTTTTCTATATGTATTGTAGAAGTGTAGTATATAATATATACTAATATAATTGATATCAAATTTAGTCAAGCAAAAGTCAAACATATCTACAGCTAAATCTACTAAAGTAAAGTACAGATATATGGAAAATGTACTTAAGTACAAGGAAAGGCTTGTACTTCATTACATTCCACCGCTGGTCTCCAAAGCCAGAGCTCCATGGCTTACTCCACTCTCATCTCTCTTATTCCCAGATGCTGTCACTCACTCATCATCAGGCCAAATGTCAAAGAAACTCTCATGCACAATTTGGAGACATTGCTGACTAGGGGATTACATAATTGGTGCAATGTCAAAGAACGGCTTGTTTTCTCTTTTTTATCATTAAAAATATATTCAATCATTTATCTCGTTTTTTATTTGTCACATGTATTTTCTCTCTGAACGCATTAGCATGCCAACAGTAACTCACAGCACCCGTGTTTCTCATTTAAAAAAGTCTCGTAGAGCTGTGAGAGTCACTTGTTCTTCTTTAGAAAAAATGATGACAGTAGTACAACCGTGGAAATTTAAATCAGCCCCATTCACACCACAGTATAACACCTTCCGCAGGAAAATGAAGGATGGCTTAAGGGGCTGGCAAGGAGGAGTGATGAGTTTTATCTGAACAAACCTAAACCAACTGTCAATCATTGCCAGACAGGTCATTATAAAAGCAGTCGCACTTGTCCAGCCACTGGCGTTAAACACACTCAGACGTTTCCCTGAACAGCATTTATCCTCAAGGTTAGACAGCTCTTTGGTAAAGTTCATTCATTCATTTTCATTCCCAGTTCCCTATATCTCTCCTGTGTGATGACTTAATACCAGCTCTCAGGTCCCCCACTCTAGCTCTCTTTTTTCCCCGACATCAACGTTGTCCTGTGTCCCTTTCCTCCTCTCTCAGCCCAGTTCAGGCAGAGTGCGGTCTGGGTATAAATAACCACTACAGGCCATGCATTGTGATCTCATTACACAGGACTGCAGGGAAAACTGTCTTTCCCAATTTAACAACTATCCTTCTTTAACATCCCCCTCCCCACTTCCAAACTACATTAGGGTCAAGCAAGCAATTAAGGGGCCAAACTGTCTAAACAAGATGCCAACTGAATTTAAAAAAGAAGAAATGATGCAGCAAGGCTAGACTTTTTCCAATGAAGCATTAAAGAATAACAAATTCACTGTAATTATTTTGCACTGGCAAGCCTCTTAAGTGTCACTTATGCAATAGCAATATTAATCGGTAATATATCCGTAATTATCTTGCTGACTGGAAGAAGTGAAATATGAATTATTTTGTGACAGCACATTATTACACCGGCATATTATTTTTAATTGCTTGAAAACTGAATGACAGCAACAGGGAATATCACAAGGAAAATGGGAAGTAAAAAACATATTAGGCACAACATACAGTTGTTACATATAATTAGCTTCTTTTGTCTTGTGCGATGGTGTGGCATAATCCCACAAATATAAGCATTTAGTTTCTCAACATACAGTATATAACAATCTAAGAACAAATGTCACTAAAACTTAAAGTGTCTTAAACATTTTTCTTAAATATTTTTCCAGTTAAACATCTGTATAAAGTTGCACTTGTAGACAAAAAGCAAGTATAGTTTCTAGTTTCTGTCGCCACAACATCAAGGCACTAATTTTCTAACCAGTAAATATCCAGCTCCCAAACCTGAGTCACTGCCGCCTTACATCTGTCTTACCTGTCCCTCTACAGAGCAAGCGGCAACCTCCCGCTAGAAAAGGTGATGCCTATGCAGAAGTGCAAAATATTGCAGTTCCCTCCTCATCCGCTAGGGGCTGGCTGCAAAACAGACCAATTTCCCATTGGCTCCCATGTTAATAAGGCTAAGTTTACAGCCTGCTTCAAAAAGCCATTTTAGGATTAAAATGTCAGGTTTACCTTCTTGACAACTGTGGGAGTGAAAAAATTCTAGCTCCCCCGTTTCGATGTTATTTAAACCTAAAATTCCTCATTAATTAGGTGCGTCCTTTTGATTGACTAGGCTAAGCGTAGCATAACTGCTGTTTTAAGCCAGTTAACAGTGCTTCTTATCTTCAGCAGGTTAGCTCCTGTTAGCTACGGGTTAGTTTTGTTAGCATGCAGCTCGGAGTTTGATGGGTGTCAATCATTCAGTCATGCCTGCCCTCGCTCACAGCCCCATTCTCCGCGTCTCCTCGTCGGCCATTTTTGAGCTTTCCGGCAGTCACTTGGTGCCAAGACGGCGAAGGAAGGAACCGCCCAATGTGCATCACTTGAGCTCATCAGAATCCTATGGGTAACGTAGTTTTAGGGTTTGTCCATTCATTTTACAGCCTATGCTGCAGAGACTTTCGCTAAGAGATTCAGTAAACTTAGTGAAGCTGTACACCAGAAATGGAAAGATGGAAATGGAAGAAAACAAAAAGGATCCAACACCCGCAGGAGGGGCCGTAGGGGTCAGGTGCAGTGTGAGTCGGGCGGCAGCCGAAGGCAGGGACCTTAGCGGTCCGATCCGTGGCTGCAGAGGCTGGCTCTTGGAATGTGGAATGTCACCTCTCTGGTGGGGAAGGAGCCTGAGTTGGTGCGAGAGGTTGAGAAGTTCCAGCTAGATATGTAGTTGGACTCACCTCGACGCATGGCTTGGGCTCTGGAACATGTGTCATTGAGAGGGGCTGGATGTTCTTCCACTCAAGAGTTGCTCACGGTAAGCGCGGAGCAGGAGTGGGCATATTGGTTGCCCCCCGGCTTGGTGCCTGTGTGTTCGGGTTTACCCCGGTGGACGAGAAGGTAGCCTCCCTCCGCCTTCAGGTGGGGGGACAGGTACTGACTGTCGTTTGTGCTTATGCATCGAACGTCAGTTCAGAGTACCCACCCTTTTTGGGGTCCTTGGAGGGAGTGTTGGAGAGCACTCCTCCCGGGGACTCCCTCATTCTGCTGGGGGACTTCAATGCTCACATGGGCAACGATAGTGAGACCCGGAGGGGTGTGATTGGGAGGAACGGCCCCCCTGATCTGAACCTGAGTGGTGCTTTGTTGTTGGACTTCTGTGCCCTGTGTCATCGATTATCCATAACAAACACCCTGTTCAGGCATAAGAGTGTCCATATGTGCACCTGGCACCATGACACTCTAGGCCGCGGTTCCACGAAGTGGTATCGTCGGATCTGTGGCCGCATGTCCTGGACACTCGGGTGAAGAGAGGGGCGGAGCTGTCAACTGATCACCACCTGGTGGTGAATTTGGCTCAGATGGTGGGGGAAGATGCCTGGCAGACCTGGCAGACCATAACGTGTAGTGAGGGTCTGTTGGGGACGTCTGGCAGAATCCCCTGTTAAAAGGAGCTTCAACTCCCACCTCCGGGAGATCTTCAAGCATGTCGCGGGGGATATTGAGTCCGAGTGGGCTGTGTTCCGCGCATCCATTGTTGAGGCGGCCAGCTGGAGCTATGGCCCTAAGGTCGTTGGTGCCTGTCGTGGCAGCAATCCACAGGATGCAGTCAAGCTGAAGAAGGAGAAGGTGTTCAACTGTGTCCCCTGGGAACTCCTGTGGGGGGTGCTCCGGGAGTATGGGGTGCCGGACCCCTTGGTGAGGGCTGTCCAGTCCCTTTAGGACCGGAGTCAGAGTTTGGTCCGCAATTCCGGCTATAAATCGGAGTAGTTTTCGGTGAGGGTTGGACTCCGCCAAGGTTGCCCTTTGTCACCGATTTTGTTCATAACCTTGATGGACAGAATTTCTAGGCGCAACCGAGGTGTTGAGGGGATCCAGTTTGGCAGCCTCAGGATGGGGTCTCTGCTTTTTGCAGATGATGTGGTTCTGTTGGCTTCGTCGGGCTGTGATCTCCAGCTCTCGCTGGAGTGATTCTCAGTCGAGTATGAGGCAACCGGGATGAGGATAAGCACCTCCAAATATGAGACCATGGTCCTCAGCCGGAAGAAGGTGGTTTGTCCTCTAAGGGTCGGCAGTGGGGTCCTGCCCCAGGTGGAGAAGTTCAAGTATCTCAGGATTTTTTTTCACGAATGAGGGAAGGATGGAGCGGGAGATCGATAGGCGGATTGGTGCGGGGTCTGCCGTTATGCAGTTATGCATTTATGCATCGCTCTGTCGTGGGTAGAGGGAGCTGAGCCAGAAGGCAAAGCTCTCGATTTACCAGTCGATCTACATTCCTACCCTAACCTATGGTCACGAGCTCTGGGTAGTGACCGAAAGAACGAGGTTGCGGGTACAAGCGGCCGAAATGAGCTTCCTCCGCAGGGTGGCCGGGCTCTCCCTT
>JAVQJG010158966.1:0-39796 GCA_036024015.1 Craterocephalus amniculus
CTGTGTTAAACGCTCGTCGCTGCTCCATGTTAGCTATGTTGACAGTTGTGCTGCCAACGGCTGCCAGTCGTAGTAGCACTACGTCACTGCCTTGAGCCCGGCTCTTTGAATAAGCTCAAATTTGACTGGCTCCCACTTTTTTGGGATTTTGGAAATCGGTTGCATAGCCCTCCTGGCCAGACTATATGGAGCGTGCGAATTTTAGTCGCGGTAGTCAGGCTAGGGTAATAGTTGAGGGGTTTAAAAAAGCAACAGCAATAATACTTTTGTAAAACCTTCACTGATGCTTTGTGATTGGACCCCCCCCCACCACCATCACCACCATCTGTCCAAAGGCAAAGAGAAAAGTTGCAGTGAAGTGTGACAAAATCTAAAAATAAACTACTTTGACCTAAAAGGTTAAAACTACATCACTTGGGTGTTTTGCCTTAAAAGTTAGTAATCCTCCTTTAACTCTTCTAAAGCATTCAATTTTAGCCTAAAACTGTTTTTTTATGGGTAAATGGCTTGTTGTCGGCCAACATTTTTACTGAGCCCTTGCTGATGGTGCAGAACTATTTGGTTACATTATGGCTTCAGAGATGCAGTGCATATATTTTTGCTTTTGCAACTGGTCTCAAGACTGCAGCTTGGGACAGAATACATCTTTCACAACTTAAGAATTTCAGAATTCCTAATGGTGCATAACATGTGTAGTTACTTGGAAGAGAGACTGAGTATTATACATATTTATCAGTGAAATGACATCATGTCCAGGATATCTGGTGCCAGCGGGATAACTTGTCCGTTTCACTTCTTGTATAAAAATGTTTTTTTTCTTAAAGTCGTCTGTTGACTTTAAGAGAAAAAGCAACCATAACCTATTGCTACCTACCTCCATTATTACCTCTTCATATTCTCCTCGGTGAAGGAGAAAAGCCTTGGAAAAAAACAGAACAACTAAAACTTTAAGAAAAATCTTCTGATGCTTTGTTGACACCAGGACACTTGGCTGCCATAGAAGAAAGAGTGCAGTGATGATGATGAAACATCCCCCCTGATTCCCTGCATCAGCCAATAGAAAGCTTCAGAGGTTATGCGTCAGGACTTAAGCACAGCATCATGCATCTGCATGCTCCAGTGCACGGCTGGTATTACTCCATCTCTTCATCACTCACTGTAGCACACACATTGGTGTCATGAAAGTACAAAACCTAAGGTTGTGAGACAGATATTCCCATGCTACTTGGATACATTTTGCATGAGCTTAGACTGAATTCTTGAAGCTTTAGGATGTGGAGGATTGGTTGTGGTAAAAATGATTAGGATCTGTATACAATGATATTTTCTCGTTTTAAACATGAAGCCTCACTCTTTGGACTCCTTAATGCTGAAGGGAGATGGTTTTTGTATCACACTTATTATTTAGATTGTACTTTTTTGCTTTAAGGGGTTGGTTAAAATGTGTACAATAACAAATATGTTTATGTTTTTTGTCGCTCTCGCAGACTAAGTGGACGAGAAGACTCCTAACCTCTGGTCATGGTGACCATCATGCAATATATTTCCGTATCAGCTTACCTTACCAGCTGGGTAACCGAACTTCTTGATCTCTCTTAAATACTTAATAAGCTGAACATTTATGCAGGACATTTAGTTTTAATTTGACAAAGAAATCAGTGGTTGAATGAACCTGAGCCCTCGAATGACTTCCTGCACACTGAAAAATGTTCTTTTTGAGAAAAATATGCTTGCAGAAAAAAAATGGAAGCAAAACTGAACTGAATGGATCCAAAAATGTGCTTGGATCCATTACATGATGTATTTCCACCTGAGCGGTGAGGAAGCGAATGCCGCTTCCTGACAGGAAACAACAACAGGAAATGCAGCCTTGTCTTGACAGCGTGGACTTGGTGAACTGTTGCAGCACTCTGCTCCGTCCGAGCCCCCTTGCTGTTTATGCCCTTGTCTTATTTAATTTTACTTCCATCCAAGGATGTCCAGTCTGGCGTGCTTTATCGCGTTTGTAGTATGTGGGGCTGTTTCATTATGAGCATGTCGGACTTAATCTGTAGCCTGTAGCATGACTGTTTGTAAATGCAAGTCTCTAAAAATAGAATCCATGTTTTTAGTTTCAGTCATTTCACAATTACACTTTTATATTTACACATACTTTTTGTTATTATCTTTTAATACAGCTGTAATAGATGAGGCAGGATACATCTAATTGATCTTTTTTGCATACTAATATTGATAAAGTTTGAGGCAGTAAAGATGGTCCTTTTAATGCAAGGTGAAAGCTTCACCAAAGTCAAATGTTAGACTAAACTAAGTATCATATGATTACGTTGTAACCTAAGAACAGTATCACATTATTTATTTATTTGGGCTTTTTAAAGATGGGTTGGTTAATTGTAATGAAAACAATAGTTAGACTTGTAAAAAGAGGTGATGGAAAGAATGAAAGGTCTGTTTGCAGGTTTGTAAAAATTTAATTATTTGGAAAAGTTGTATCTTCAAAAGTTCAGGCAAGTACTTTTAAGACAGCATTGTGGGCTCTATGGTTTACTGGCCTGTCATAATGATCATCAGGTGAGCTGTACGGTCTTGTACAATCCTGATATTCTTGTTTTGCTTCAGCCCACACCTTTTAAGAGTTTTTAATCCATCATTGGTTGATGAGTTGTAGTCTGTGCATGTACATTTAGTTTTTCCCAGTCAGACCGTCTCTCTGACTGACACTCTCATTCATACGCGTCTTCTTTTTAAAGCATCACTTCAGGTTTACATATCTAAAAATACAGCTCCTTCACACACTTAGACTGAATATGCATTATTCAGCGCTTCTGCAGAGTAATTAAATCTTAATCGGGGATGGGCTCCTGTCCTCATGCAGACATATCTGCATGTGTTTGTTCACATGGGTTTGTGTGTAGACCATATGTTTATTTCATGCTGTTATGCTGCAAGTTGTATTCAGTTTGGAGGGAAACTGAATAAAAGTGTGGCTGATTGGTACAGGTGAATTTTAGTTTCACACGAACCTTGTTGATTATATTTGTAATTAGAAAATAGAATATCTGAACTTTATGAATAAAAAGTACCTTTTTTTAAAATAACAATTTTAGTTTTATTTGGGGTAACTCCTTTTGGGAAGGCGGTTTTCAAACAAACATACGTGGGCAGAGAAAACTTTTACCAATCTGTGCTAAAAGAGCTTCGGCGTATGTCATAGGTGGAACAAGGAACTGCACAGATGATACAAGATATTTAAAGAAGAGGCTGGGGAGCTGCCTGCAGAGGTTTGATCAATTATAAGGGAGTGTTTGAAAACAATGATTGTGGTATTGCTTTTAAAATGTTATGGTTTAAATTTTGAGTTGTTAGAGTCAGATGGGTCATTGCACCGTTAAATGTCAGGGTTGCCGCTTTAGTCTGTAGGTTATATTAATTGGAAGATGCTTTTTCTGTTGCGTGTGCAGTTTGTGTGCGCCTTCTTCCTGGACCTGGCTGAAATGGTACAACCCATCGTGGATTGGTGTGTAGCCTCCTGTCGCATGCCCCCCCCTGCGTTTTGTTCTGACATCATGCCGATGCTTGCATTTTAAATTGAGTGTGAAACGTGTTGATGCTGCTCGTCTCTGGGAGGCCTTCTTTCTGCAGAGAATTGAGTCTCTGGTGTAATCACTGGTAGGTCTTTTCCTTTTTGAGAATGACCCTGAAATTCATTCTGGCTGTTACTCATTTGCAGCCCCACACACATGCACTCACACATCACACACCCCATCACATCATATCCCCACTCCAAGGTCTCCTCTTGAACAATGATGGTCTGGGCAGGTTTACGGTGCAGTGATTCAGGCTTCAGCTGCTTTCCATTCATGACTCAGACTACCTTGTCGTGCTCGGATGAGTAATAGCTGATTGCATATAATTGTGCGTTGCACTGATGAGCTGGAACGATGCACTTTATTCTCAGCTGGTGCATGACATGAACTTTCCCAAAGGTTTTTCTTAATTTGTTCATGACTCCATGATTCTTTTTGTTTTCATCACTGTTGACCATAACTGATTGTGCTTCAGCGGGTAATGAATTTCATTTGTACATGACGTGGTGATTATTTTTCAGTAAATTAGCCCTTGAACGGTGGAAACATCTTGCCTGAAGTTTACAGAGCCTTTGGTCAGATTTATAATTGTACAAACTCCTTATTTCTTATTATATCCAGTCAGCTTTTACTTTTCATTGCACTTTGTGTTTGGATCCACATGGACAGAGTTCTGCATAATGTAGAAAATTTATTTTTTCATGATTGTTGAAATAATTTTATTTGGTACTTTTAATATTTTTAGATTTAAAAAATAAATTTGAATACCTTTTATAACTTTTATTTTTTAAATTGATTGCAAATTTTTCTGAAATACTTCTAAGAATGAAGTAAAGTATTTTAATCTAATGTTGTAATCGCTCAAAATGACAGATGGCCTTCAGATTTTTCCATCATGAATATAATAAAAAACAATAAACAAGAGAAAATATTCTGTTAACATTACCCCTGTTTAAGTAAATGCATGTTGGAGGCATTCTTTGGAGACGTTTAGCACGGATCCACTGAGCTTTCAACACTGAACACATCATCAGAGGACAAGTTCATTAAAGTTTTCTATTGTTCGATACAGTGATAATGGTTTGGTACGCACCCATATTAAATGATTCAATAGAATATCATGTATTGTTGCACCCCTAAAATAATTATATTTATATAATTATAATATAATATAATTATATACACACACAAATAAAATGACATGAATGAAAAATACTTTATTAATCCCAGAGGGAAATTCAATAAAATAAAAATAAATGGTTGAAGTAATTACATTTTATTAACATCCATGCAACATTTTTTATGTTTTGTTTGTTAACAAGATTGTGCAAAAACCTTTGGATTTTTATGTATTTGAGTGAACATTTGCTGATTTCTGCCAGGACTTTTGTTGAAGTGTGAAAATGCTGCAGTGCTGGTTGTAGATGAACTCTCTGAGAAACCGGTCCCTTTGCAGTGTCCAGCAGTGTCTGTTCTGGGACATTTGCAGTGAAACCTTAAAGTCGTCTTTTGGCTGGCCAGGCCTCTGATCGGACTTGTTTCGCTGCATTCCAGAGGCGCTAACAGAAAATGATCTGAGGACTTTCCAGGTCAGGCCAGTGCGTTTTGGCTTTTCAATATTTTTTCAGCAGTTTTTGCTGCATGAGCCAGGTGCATTCACCTCCCAGAGGAAGCCAATCCTGATGGTGAGAGACCAGATTATATCCACATTAATTAGCTCCTAATGGTTGCTTCGAGAACATTGCATTGTAACAAACTGATAAGTGCTGATTCTTTTAATGTCTGTTTAATGTTGTGACTGGTCACTGTGATACGTAGGCATGTGGAGAACTCTACACTCTTTTTTTAGCTGTAGCATCATTCAGCAGCATATTTTGCAATGTAAGTTGAGAAAATGATCTTTCCTAAAACAAAGGTGCTTCCCCTCTGTGTCCCAGGTGTGGGCGCTGGGTGCTTGCCAGACTGGGTGAAGTGAGAACCAAGAGGGAAACCCACTGAGGAAGAACCACCCCTTGTGGCTGCTAAGGAGGACCTCTGTGCAGGTGGGCACTGGCATATTGTATAGAGTACAGCTTATGAACTTGAGTTGTAAGTTAACCCATGATATGAATTTGCATGCTATTTTACTATTTCACATATGTGGAGTTTCACTTTGAAGCGTGTAATAAGCAAATTAAGACGATGGAAAGAAATTCATTACTGGTGTCTGAACTTTGGCCATTTGCTTCAAAGGAAATGTCATCAAAGGGTGAAAGAACTTGTTACTGGAACACTGTTCTGATTGTGATTGGATGTGAATGGTTATCTAGCATTTTATCTAATGTAAAAAATTTGGGTGTCTTCATTTTGAGCTTTAGTTGAAGTTGGCCTCTTTGGCAGGAATATTTCCTCTAAAAGACCAAGCTGTTCTGAATCCAGAGAGGAGGAAGGGAACTTTTTGATCCAGAAAAAAGTTTGTAGTTGCTTTAGGGACCATATTAACATATTAGTAGGCCTAAGGTACATTTTGAGCTGAAATTTTAGATCAAGGAGAGCTAATCAATATTGACATTTTAATTAATTGTTCTCATACCTGTGAGCGCACTTCCAACTTAGGTAATTCAGGTAAGAAGCTTTTAAATCACAATGATGGGGAGGGAACTGCTTGGAAATAAGAGCAATAAAAAGATGGAGGGGAAGTTTCTACTGAAGACACTGAAGTGAACTAAGATTCAAAGATATGAAAAGGGAGATATGAGTCTTTGTCATAAGGAAAAAGGACTCATATTGTTACTGAGGACAAGCTTCTTCTCCTGCCTGCAGGTTCACACAGCCGTCGGCAGGGTGGAGCTTCCTGACACATGGAGAATTATTTCCAGGCCGAGGCCTTCAACCTGGACAAGGTGCTGGACGAGTTTGAGCAGAACGAAGGTGAGCACTGACGTCTGCTTGGATCGGTGCCACCGGCTGGTGAGACGGAGCTAAAAGAGAGATGAGTCAGATGAGGTGTTTGGTGGAATTAGGCCACCTCTGTTGGTAAATAATCAAGGCGTCACAATCGGCCTCCACCCACTGAGTTTGAGTAATATTTCTAGGAGGTGGTTGAGGTGAGTCAGTGAGGGAATAGGACCAATTTATTTGCCACTGCCTTTTTCCTTTTTTTGGTCACACTTAATGGTCATAAGAAGGTATATGAAGGCATTTTTTATTTATAGTAACTGTAAACACTGCAGTACTGAGCTGTGCATCCACAGACTTGGTTTGCTTATTGTAGATTAAAAACTCTTCCTTTTCTGCTTTTTCATGGAAGATAAACCGCTTCCCCCCCTTCCAAAAGAAAAAGCAAGTTCTGCTAATTCTCACACAGACACACATCGGCTCTGTGAGCTGAGTGTGTATTTTGGCTGTGAGTGATTATCTGTGTCCTCTGCCAGAGATCCAGCTTGGCAGATTAAGTGTGTGTGTGTTAATGCACGCGTGTGCTAAAACAGCTTAGCATGAATTCCAGAGGAAGGAGGAGAGCAGTCTGTAGTAGCTGACACGCGTGTGTGAGAAAGCCATTTCATATAGATGTTATAAGAATTTCCAGTCTTATTGCAGAGCATTCATGTCAGTTTGGCTGATTTCTCTCACGCGAGCCATTTGGCCCACTTTCTCAGAATTTCCCAGGTCGTTCACACACTAATTTCCCGTTCCATGCCAACCTCATTTCTCAATTTGTCCCCTGGTTTGTTCATGCCATTTTTAGCTGCGTCGATCACCGGGGAGTGTGTATCTTTGTATCACTTCTCTGCAGCTGTTCTTTACAGGCTCTCTGTCTTGATAGTCTTCGTTCATGTTCTCTTTACCAGCGGCCCTTCCTTTTTATTTATTTATGTTTTCTATATTGATTTAATGCAACAAAAATTCTACAAACTAGGAAATGATTAGTTAATGATGAACTTTGACGGAAAAATAAGCAGCTGTTAGGTAAAATTAATGGGTAGAATTTAATCAGAATCAAGGTTTTTGTTCATCAAGATTCAGAATAATTTCAAAATTTCCAAAAATTAATTTTTTTAAAAGGCTAAAAATTATTAGCTTGACTATCTTCAATGCTGCTGCTAAGTGACAGGCATGTTAAACTTTGCAAAGGTTTGCTAAGTTTAAACCATTTTTTGATGAAAATAATTAGTTTTCTTTCAACAAATGAAACAATTCCTCAGAGCTGATTCTTGCTTATAGAGGAACAGACTTAATCAGCACGTTTTGTTACTAAAAGAGGATTGAATGTGAATTAAAATCTGTTTGAATCAATATACAATCGAATCGGATTCGAATTGAATCGTTGGTTGCTGCAAGATTCACACCCCTAGTAAAATTCATTGTGTATTCCCAAAAAATAGAGTTAATAAAGCCCCAAAACACACAGACTCAAAAGAGCCAAAAATTTTTGTTTTTCTTCATCATATGTTGCAAAATTTGGGGTTTTGGCCAGACGGCAAAACATATGAAGGCATTATTTTGAGGTTTTGAAAGTTATAATACACACTTGCTGATTAATGTTTTTAATGTGTTATTTGTTAAGATACTAGTTTTAAATACAAATTAATTAGTAATAAAATCTACTGGCTGCATGTATTTGTCTATTTCTCCTAAAACTTACGGTTTTCTTCTGTCTCTGCAGATGAAACAGACACTCCGATTCTTTCGGACGCCAAGTGGACTCAGATCTTGGCCCCGCCAGCCCACATGCTCTCTCTGAACCCTGCACTGGCCCACGCAGACCTCAGCCCCCGGGAAAGCCCTCTTCCCTTTAAGTCCCTCACCGATTCATCCTCTGGTGTCTCGCCAGGAGCCGACCCTAAAAGGCACCCTGGGCCAGAACCTCCATCCTGGGTAGAGGAGAGGCCGGCAGACGTCCACAGCCCACCCCTCCCTCAGCCAAACATCGGCAAGCTGGTGGGCACCGACGACCTCTTGCCGCCCCCCGTTACGGCGTGTGGTGCCGTGGAGAACGGCTGCCCCAGCAGCCCACAGCTGGATGGGCCGGGTTCTCCTGCAGGAGTCCAGCCCGGTGCCTCCGACCAGACACACAAACCCGGAGAGACGCCTGGCTCATCCGCTTCCACTCACTCCCACTTTACCTTTGAGGTGGGATTCGGACAGAATCAGAGTCCCTGTGAAAACATCCACCAAGATGTGTCAACAGCAAGGCTAAATGGGGAAAGGATCCAAGATGAGAGCAGCACCGATGTTTTGCAGGTTTTCGGCCCAGAGAGGCAAAGAGTTAACTCTAACGAGGTGCATGAGGAAAGTGTGAATGGAGGAGCTCAGGTAGTGTGTGATTCAGAGGAGGAGGTCGCGTCTCCTCCTGCTGGGGTCAGAGTGGAGGAGAGGGAGCAGAGATGCCTTCCTGAAGGACAGACAGAGCAGCTCCACAGAATAACCAGCCTTCCTAATGGTTTCCAGCAGGAGAGCGAGAGCAGCTCCAAGCTTAAGGAGACGGAGGAGAAGGACGAGGAGGAAGACTTTTCTCCCTCTCCCGTGCCCTCCAAAGAAGACTCTGTAACCGAGGAGAAAGAGATGGAGGAGAGCAAGCAGGAGACGGGTGACGGTGGGTCAGCGGGGTCCGGTAGCAGCCAACCAAAACTTAACAGCAGCCGGCTTGAACCAGTCAGTGTGCCCTACGGAGGGGCGCGGCCAAAACAGCCGGTCAGCCTCAAACTCCAGATCCCACAACTGCTGTCCAGCCAGGTCCAGAATCAGCTCGGCCCGTCTGCCGTCAGCAAGAACAAAAACCTGGAGAACCAGTGTAGGAGGGGCCCGCCGCCTGAGCCATCGCCCAGTGGGACCGACCGGGGTGGGGTCAGCGTGAACGGAGACCGCTCTCCATCACTGATGCCCTCAGAGAGCCCAGACAACGACCTTCAGGCGGGTCAGCAGGGCGCTCTGTGCAGAAAGACTGCCAGCTCGCTGGGAGAGGTGGCCCCGGTGTGGGTGCCCGACTCCCAGGCTCCCATCTGCATGAAGTGTGACGTTAAGTTCACCTTCACCAAGAGGAGGCACCACTGCAGGGCCTGTGGCAAGGTCAGTGGCAGCTACAAACACCCATTACAGCAATGTGACCTGAACTACACGGGCAGTTTAGTGGTTTCAGGTAAAGTGATTTTATGAATAGGCTTTACAGATTGCTCTGTTCTGTTATTCGCTTTCTTCTGCAGCTGCTAGAGGAACATGAATTTCAACTCTTTAAATACAGTATTATCAGTATGTGTTTTGGGGTAAGCTTTTTAGAAGACATCACCACCCAATTTTTGCCACCTGACATGAACCCAGAGCAGACAGACAAACCTGGATAAAGTACAACAAAAACCCAGGGCCTCCAAACATCCTATTTTTGTAATTTGCCTTGTATTGTTTTGTAATGAAACTGCTGGGAGATGCTTGTTTATGAAATATGGTCCCAGGCATAAATAAGTGCTTATAAATAATTTAAAAACTTGAAACGATTCGCAAAATCAAACTATTTGTGACTTTATTAAATGAAAATGTTAAGACTTTGGTCATTTAGATTCTCTTTTGCCGTTTGCCTGCAGATAGACTCAATGGGTGTGCAGGTAGCTTCCCAGCTTTATGCGCTACCCACGCATGTCGCAGGGTGTCCGCACAGAGCTTTAAAGGGAAGATGTGGTCGCTGACACTGCACTGGAAAATTGCTGGATTGCTACTTAATTTCCCATGGTGGTAAACAAACACTCGCGCTGCCACTTGAGCTGGGAGGAGGTGGCTCTGCAGTAATACTAACACCTGCACTGGGGATGCAAACACAAAAAGCAGCAGGATCCTCCGAGCATCTACTGCCACAGTGGTTGATCCACAGAGCAGATTATGATGGACTTGCGAGGCTCTGAAATGAAAAGGATCATCCGCTCTTTGTTGACTCATTAACTATATACATGCGAGTGGAGGATGATGTGTAATGAAGTGCTAATACACCGGAAGTCTTTCACACAGCTGCAGCTCATTTAAACTCTGCAGCTTCTGCAAGGTCACTCTGAAATAGTAAGGCTGTGTATGCCTGGTATTTTGTGAGATTGTGGTGTAAATTATGCGTTTCTGTGTCTCCTTGTTATTTTTAAGGTGTTCTGTGCAGCGTGTTGCAGTTTGAAGTGTAAGCTTGTGTACATGGACAGAAAGGAGGCTCGTGTTTGTGTCACCTGCCATTCAGCCCTGACGAGTGGTGAGCAGAGAGTTGCCTCTTTCTGATTTATATTTATATTTCTGTGTGAAGTTGGTCTTTTTTGGATCATCTGTGGAAAAATCTGGTAATTTGAGATTTTAAAAGGAAATGTTTCAGTTTGTGAACAATTTTAACAGCAGACATTGTGGCATAAGCAGTTTCATTGCAGTTCATGACTATGCTCTGTCAAAGTATGGGGTGTAACAAGGTGTAACAATACGATATATCCAGAAATAGCTCGATACTATAGGTAAAACGATACAGTGTGAATTTTCTTTATCAGAGTTTAATTGTAAGAAAAGTGTCAGAACTTAGTAAAAACTCATACCTGTAATGTGCATGACACAACTCACTAAACGAGAATAGAGGATCTACATTTCACTGCAGGAGGAATAAAAACACCACCTCTTTATGTGCAAGATGAATAAAGGAATTAAAATAGGCCTTATCAGTAAAGGTCTCAAATATCCTTGTAGCATCAAACGTACCACCGCTTAAGTGCAGTATAAAAAGTATGTAGCTTGATATATGAAAAATACATAAACAATGGTCATACATATAGAATGTTTACTTTTTTTTTATGTCAAAGTATTTACAAAAAGAAAGTATGCTTGATTCAAATTTTTAAAAAAAAACTTTTGTATTGTTACCTTTTTAACATAAACATCTATGTAAATCTAAAATGAAAGAGCTTTGGATTAAAGTAAACTTTAACAAAAATGTAAAGTTTAGATGTGACACCAAAATTAGTCACTTTTGTAATGCTTGTATTCATACCAAATTGCTGATTTTTTTCCAAATCTGAAAAAAAAATCATATTAATTTATGATATAGAGACCAGCACTGTGTAATATTTTTATATGTTGAAAATGTTTAATTTAATTGTCACTTTTAAAAAGATTTTGAAAAAATCCTCATTTTTTTTCTATTAAAAAAAGTCGATATAATAGTTTTCAATACCGATACGATATTGCCAGGGAAAATCAGTGTTTCCTTACACCTATCATCAAAATGTTGTAAAACATAAGGGATCGTTCTAAGAGTACAGCAACTGATTGCATGCTTCTGAAACACACAGATCCGTCCCTCACAGTATTTTCTGTCACTGTCAGCTCAATCATGGGAGGCACCAGCTTCTTCAAGTAACCAGAGTCCAAACCCAAACAACCCTGCAGAGTATTGCTCTACCATCCCCCCTCTGCAGCAGGCTCAGGCCTCTGGGGTGCTCAGCTCACCCCCTCCCACCGTCATGGTGCCTGTGGGAGTCCTGAAGCAGCCTGGCAATGAGGGTACGACCTTTACCCAGAATAGAAAATATTCTCACATTATTTTTCACTTTTTGCAGCGACATTCTGTCCCAGCTGCAATCACGAATAATAGTTAGTTTACAGGTTTGCAGTTTTTCATTGACACAAAAATATGTGGTGTTTTAATCCCAATATGGGTACTAACTCTAAATAATCTCTCTTCTTTAGGGTCCCTCTCACGAGACCAGAGAAGGGTGTGGTTCGGTGATGGGGTTCTTCCTAACGGAGACACAGCAGAATCCTCCAAACCCTCGACCTCCAGCCCAGCGCCCACCCAGTCACGAGGGGTCTCCGCATATTCCAACAAATCCTCCACATCCGAGTCCTCAGAGGTGAGCTCCGTATGAGAAGCATTCAGCTCCAACTAATGGCATTAGGTCGGCTTGTAGGGTCACATTAGCCTCTGTGCCACGGTGGATGAAGGTAGTCACAAGAAGCTCTTTCTGTGATGGTTTACTGGCTGCGGTACGGGACTTAATACAGCAAACAGTTTAAAAGAAGCATTCCTTGTGGCTTAATCAGAATTAGAAAAGCCATTTGGTTAAACTGCTTAAAGCTGAATGTGCTTTTACTTGGGTTGTTTATGATAAGCCAGTAACATGACTAATATGTGAAAGTTCTCGCAGCAAAACGGAGCAGCTAATTGAATTTAGTTGTTTTGGTGGTTGTAAGGTCACTGAATGCCAGCTGTCAGGGTGATTCATGGCCTGTAGATCGGTGTAATTGTTTAAAATGGCTCAATCTCAGACGGACAGATGATGCCATGCAGACAAAACCCGAGTTTCTAATCACACTTGTATTTTAAAGTGAAGTGGAACGACAGTTGTAGTCCAAAAATCCTCTCAGGATTCAACTAGTTCTTATGTTCAACGACGACATAAGGGAAACCTGTGAGACAGTTTTTTCGGGAATATTAGGCAAAAAAAAACTATTCTCAGTTTTATGCCTTAGTAGTTATGATGTTTTCTGATTCTCCAGAGGATCAGGAGGATGGATCAAATAACTCAGGAGACACCAGTTTGGGAAATCTATTTCAGATTTTTTTTTGCAAACTGGTCATGAGGAAAAGTTTTTTAGACCACATGCGTTTATTTAATATCCACCGTTTCACTTTTTTAAAACTCAACACTTGCTTATTAAATTCAAAAATAAAAGTCTTACGGCAGACTTTTTAAAACATGAGTGTAGCCTCCATGTTGAAAAGTCTTGCGGTATTTTTTTTCTCCAGTCCTTAAGTCTCCAGTGTCCTAATTTGGATTGTTTTTTTCTGTTCTTTTTTTTTAAGCTAAATTGTTAATTCTCCATCCTTTTCCTCACTATTTCATGTGGTTCAAGCATGTGCAGAAACAACACACAGCACAGAACCCACTGGAACGAGTAGAAACCTGCTTACTGTTTCCTTTTGATCCCATTGTTAAAAGGTTAAAACCAACGTTGGCCGTATGTCTGAAAATTCTTTCCAACCAAGGCCGATCGGAAAGCTGAGGTGTTCTGGTCTTTGTGACAGACACAGAGGAGCACATTCGACTGTGAAAACAGCTCACTTGGTTCACCTTAATGACAGTAAATACTCGTTAATACCCGCTCCGTCCATTTCCACAGCCATAAGCGCTCCTTTGGGATTCTGTGCCGCTGTATTATTGCATCTCTCTATTTGTTATAACCTACAATGCATCTAACTGCACACTCCACCCCTCCTCTTCACCTCTCAGGCAGCCCATACCCCTGTTGCCCCGGTGGGCAGCCCCGTGGGCAGCTCTCTCAGCCTGATCCCGGAGGACGGGCTCCCTCCCATCCTCATCTCCACCGGAGTCAAAGGAGGTACGGGAGGCCACATCACAGGTGCTTGCCCTCATCCTCACCATTCTGCTGCCTCCTCATTGCTGCTGTCTGTGCTTGTTCTGTGTCTTCTTCATGTGATCCGTGCCACCGCTCATGACCACCCATTACTGAAGTGGTAATATTTAAATGATTAAAGGGGGTTTACAGTTATCAGCTTCATCCGGGTAGCCTTTTTTTTCTTCCTTCAAGAGCCTCACTTTTAACTTTTACCATATTTAACTTCATCCCCCCAATTCTCTTACATCTCCGTCTCACACCCACTGCTTTTCTTATCTAATTTCACCATGACTCCTCCCCTTTCCTTCTTCCTCTGTTTTAATACTTTCCTGCAGATTATGCAGTGGAGGAGAGGCCGTCGGAGATCATCCTCATGCAGCAGTTGGAGGAGGGAGATCCAGACCCCTTGGTCTTCGTTCTCAACGCTAACCTGCTCGCCATGGTCAAGCTTGTGAACTGTGAGCTACTTTTCTAGCATATAAAACACAGACTTTTGGGTGTGTTTTTGCAGATGAAAATAAATCTTTTAGAATTATTTAGTTTTTAACAAGATACAGGAATTTAAAAGATACCCATTGATTGTTTAATATGTACAGGATTTTAATTGTCAGTCCTCCGTCCTGCAGCTTTTAGATGTATCCCTGCTCCAGCATATGTACAAATACTACTCGGAAAATTAGAATATGCTGGAAAAGTTGTTTTATTCGGGCAATTAAACATAAAAGGTGAAACCATCCATTTTTATGTACTAAGTGCACATGCAAGAGTTTACTTTCAGCCTGACATTTTTGTATTTAAAATCTTGTTATTATAGATTTCAAGCAAGTGCATACTAATTGTCTATATCTGTACATTTCATCTTTCAAGTTAAGTTACAGGTGCTGTTCGGAAATTTAGACTATCTTGAAAGAGTGCATCCATTTCTGTATCTTAACTTCAAAGATCAAATGTTCATTTATAGACAAATAGTATGCAAATCAAGACATTTCAGCTTTTATTTGTTTGCAGCTTCAGAAAATCTCAAATTAAAAAACTCAGAAAATTTGAATATTGCTTGAAATCAATAAAAAATGGATTTTAAATACAAAATTGTCAGGCCTCTGAAAGTAAACTCTTGCATCTGCACTTTGTACATAAAATAAATTGGTTTCACCTTTTATGCTGAATCGCCTGAATAAAAAACTTTTCCAGCATATTTTAATTTTCCGAGCAGTACCTGTCAGGTTCTGTCTGACTCTTTTTCCGAGTCAGGTGTGATGAAGCAGGAAACATCTGAAACCTGCAGACAGTGCTCTTTGATGATGGGAGCTGGACATCCCTGTTGTCAAGTCTACACCATTAATGGATTTAAAAAGAAAACTGCATTTTGTAATTAATACTCAACAATAAGCGACTTTCCTCAATGTGAGAATTCCTCAGTAAATTTCCAGATGAATTTATGGCAGAATTGTCCTTCAACACAAACATTTTTATTTGCTCCCCTGCTGTGTCTAAACCACCGTGGTTCTGTGATTATTGAAGTTGTCAGGAAGAACATATGTGTCATCTTTAAAGATAGAAAAGAAAGTGTTTCCCAGTAATCAGTGATTTCACCCTCATTGTCCAAGGAGCGCATTTCTAAATAACACATTTGTAGATTTCCTTCGAAAATGTTGGGAAAATGCTTTCAGAGAGAGGATTGTTGAGATCTTCCTCACATAAAGTGCCTTTAGATTACCTTTTTTTCTGGGAATTGGCATAAATTAACAGAGGAATACGAGGCACATTTAATCTCTCTCTGCAGAGTTAAGCTCATCTTTGTTGTTCTGACAGCATTTAACTGAGACGTGAGTCGAGCCTGGAGTTTTCTGCACTTCCTGTAAGATTGCTGTTCTGTTTACGTAAAAGTGACACGGAGGATTATTTGTGTAAAACCGTCAAATTTACAAGATTACTGTTTAGAGGTGACTTGTGAAATGTTAATGTCTTCTGTGTAATTTGTAACCACATCATGGTGAGTTTTCGCTTCTGTTAACCCTCAGATGTGAACAGGAAGTGCTGGTACGTGACGACTAAGGGCATGCACGCTGTTGGCCAGGCAGAGGTTGTCGTCCTGCTCCAGTGTCTGCCTGACGAGAAGACCATCCCAAAGGACATCTTCACCCACTTTGTGCAGCTCTACCAGGAGGCGCTCAGTGGTAAGAAAAGAGCAGCTCCACTTTTGCCCATTTGGGGAGACAGCGACTCATTAGAAGCCCACAGGTCAGGCTCCCAGTTTAATTCAGCTGCTGCCCAGTTAAAATGAGCAAATTTGTATCATTAATGAGTAATAATCTGAGGAGAGATGTCGGCGCTGTGCTTTCTGCTCCGCAGAGACCGAACAGGCGCTCATAGTGGAGCTTTAGTCAGAAACCAGGTTACAGTCCACCGCCGTGTTGTCTGCTTCATGAAAAACAGTCCTAGCATCAGCATCTTGCCATCACCCTCCATGCCTGCCATCGCTTGTCTCGTGGTTTTTACCTCCATATGCTGCAGAGCAAAATACTAAACAAAAAAAAAACCTTAACATCGTCTGACTTTAATGGCTCGCTCCCGTCAGGCTGTTCCCCGTTTCATATTCAGGCTGGAGCGGTTCCAGGCGGGCTGACGGGAGCCATACTGGGACTGTCGCTCCTCATTAAGTCGCTGTCAGTCAGGCCTTGGGAAGAAGTGCTGGCTTTAGCAAGTCCAAATCCCTGACTTTTAGTTTTGCCTTGTAATTAGGGTTATTGGACATTGACCCACCGCTAAGACGCTGAAAAACTTCAGCCCGTTTTGGGTCATTTAAGGTCTTAAGACGTTATAGATGATGAGTAAGATCGTGAAGAGTGACAATGATTGACGTTCCACCCCATCTCTGCCATCTTTCCTCTCCAGTTTCACCAATTCCTCCTTTCATCTCCTACAATGCTAACTACTTCTTCCTCCCCTTCTTCAGGCAACGTGCTGAGCCACCTGAGCCATTCGTTCTTCACGCAGAGCTTCCTGGGCAGCAAGGAACATGGCGGCTTCCTCTACATCAGCCCCTCCTTCCAATCACTGCAGGACCTGCTGCTGCCCAATCCGCCCTACCTCTTCGGCATCCTCATCCAGAAGTGGGAGACGCCCTGGGCAAAGGTCTTCCCCATCCGCCTTATGCTAAGACTGGGAGCAGAGTACCGATGTGAGTTTAGATTAATACACAATGATCATGACGAAGAAATGTTCATTATTATGATTTAAAGTCATCTATTCAGTGATGTCACTTGACTTGAGTTTATGCCTGGTGACATAAATCTGGTTTTAAAAAGAAAGAAAAGAAAATGATGACATTTCACTTTACAATTCAAATCAACAAACCAAATGAAAAGAGTTGAAATAGGAAAGTTAAGTGAAATAAAACGGTTAAAAGCCTTAAAAATACAACCGGAGTGAGGAAGGTTTAAGGTTGTAGGAAAATTTAATAACTAATGTTATTGATGTGAGCTTGGAAAGATGAGGTGCTTTCAAGTGCTCTCTAATGAAGTCGGATTCAGTAGCTATCTTGCTTCCTGCCTTCTCTGAGCTCTCTCCAGCCAGTAAAAGTCTCTCTGATGTTGACTTGGCTCCTGCTGTGTCACTTTCTTTTTATTTCTTCATCTGATCATTTTTGCGTTTCTCTGCTGAATCAGCTATGATGTGGATTTAAAGCGGCCAATGTTTAGATCTCGTTGTGACGCGGTTTTAAGGCTGGAACCTTGCATATTGTTGTTTTAAAGAAAAACAACAGGGAAACTGGAAATAAAAGATTTCAGTTTACCTACATTAATACTATAACAGAGCAAACTTGTGGTTAAACAGCAACAACATTGCAGAAATAACTTGTAAACCAGGAGTTTTAAAACATTTGGTCATGGCTTGTGTGTATGGTTTCGTTCTTATTTTACTCATTCTTTATTTGGTCCTGATGTGTGTCTGTACTTCAGGGGTAAACAACTCCGGTCCTGGTGTGCTGCAGCAGGGAAACTCCTAATACCTGCTGGATGCCGGCCGTTGTCTCTCCCTGAAATACTTGAGTTTATTTCAAGAAACACCTCCAGTTTCAACCATGAAAATATCACAGCAAATGTTGGGACTTTATGGTGAAGAGCATGATCTTCCTCTGATGGTTTGTCGGGTAAAACGTAAATCAGACTGATCTACAGAGATTAGTGTGTCAGTTGTCAGAGGAAACCTGTAGTTCTCATGCGTTCCCCACAGCGTCTCATGGGAATCAATAAGTCTGGTGTGTGGTTTTTATCAAAGAGGCTCTTCTTCACCAAATCCTCCTCGCCGCCTAGTTCGCTTAAGCCTCTTGCCTTCATCCATGTAGTATGGTTTGAATTCATTAAAAAAGACACATTCAGTTGAAGCGCCTCCACAAAACATGTGGGTTTCACCATAAAATCCATCACTGCACTCAAATCTTCAGCAGAAAGCAGAGAGGCAGATTGAAGCCGAGATTTTGTCTTTTTATTACTATTGAAAGTTTGTGGTCAGATCTTTTTCCAGCTGTTTGGCTGAGATAAGGCTAAAAATAGTCATTTAAGGAGCTTTGGTTGCTGAAGAAAACGGCAGTCTTGTGGATTAGGAGTGTTCCTCCTGACTGGCGTCATAGTTCACAATGTTTGATGTGCGGGCTTCTTGTTCAGTTTATTTGCATTAATGAATGAAGATGAGGCAGTATAACATGAAATAAAAGTTTGCTAAATAAAATAAGAGCATTAGCTGGAAAAAACAGAAATACACACAAAAAAGTCTCCCAAGCACCAAATAAGTAAATTAATAGGCCAATAAACACAGGTTGTTTTATGTGAGATATGCTTCTATGGGAGTTGAGTAAGAAGAGTATTATTTTATTTTGCATGTACTTGTGAATGCATTTCTGGTTTTGCAGTTTATCCGTGTCCACTGTTCAGCGTTCGCTTCAGAAAACCTCTGTTTGGAGAGACGGGTCACACCATCATGAATCTGCTGGCAGTAAGTGCATCTAATGTTTTAGCCCTCTGTGGTTATTGAACTCATAATGAATAAGTTTGCAAGGAAAAAACATTTAATTGCAGTCTGTTTGTTAATAGGAAATGGTCTGCAGTTGTGTAGTTTCTCGTGGGTGAATGTCAGCTTCTCATCATGGTCATTTGCACCCTACAAACATCATTTAATGTAATTAGAATAAAACATTTCTGCCCATCCATCGCTGTTTACAGGACTTCCGTAACTATCAGTACACTCTGCCGGTGGTCAAAGGTCTGGTTGTGGACATGGAGGTGAGAAAGACGAGCATCAAAATCCCCAGCAATCGCTACAATGAGGTGAGAGGCTGAGACATCGTGTGCAAGTTAGAAATGAGGCGAGTTTGTTTGGTCCCACCTGAAAGGTAAAGGTTTTGTGTTGGCTCGTATTAGTTCACCTGTTCCTGACGGCGATTCCCTCCGTTCATTATTACAAACTGCAAAGCTGAAAACCCATAATATGCTAATTCACTGCTTCATAGTTCTGTTTTAGTAGTTGTAGATAGATTTAGATCGATCATTCAAGGTTTAAAAAGTACATTATTCTTCTCATGCTTGACTTTACATTGGCAATGTCCATGTCTGATGATTCTGTTTTTTTAAGTCAAAGACCCAGCCTGCTCTGATCGGTCAAGACATTTATCGGACACCATTTATCATTGACTAAACGAAAATTTTTGGGTTCTGTCTCTTTTCCTAAACACTTTTCTTTAACTTGATGTAAAATGTTAATAAGGTCACAGACAAAAGGCAGAAGGAAGCATTAGTAAGACAAAACTAAGCTGTGACGAGGTTTTTCATCAAGCAGTTTGTGTTCATACCCCTTTGTTTCACTCAGAATTGATTGAATCTGTACAATAAGATATCATATGAAATTTAACTTTGTTTCAAAGTTGTTGTTTTTTAATCCATAAAAAGCAATAAAACATTGTTATATGCTGCTCACATTCAGGGTTGTTCCTAAATGTGGCTGCATAAAACTCAAATAACCTTGTTTAGAAATGGGTTGTTTTAATGTTGCAGACAGAAGGAATTGTGAAATAAAAGGATTGAATTTCCTGTTCTGATTCACGGCTCAGAGTTTCCTGTGGTGAAGCTATTAAATAAAACACTGAAGCTCATTTCTGCCACATTCTCATACAGCTGTTGATGATTTATCTGGTCTTGCTCCTACAAATAGTGTATGACTACTCTCTCTCTCTCTCTAAGGCACAGCCAACAACTTGCTTTGAAGGTGTTATGCAGATGTGCAATTTGGAGATTTTAGTCAGTAGGAAAAGTCAGCCTTTCATTTTTCTAATGTTTCAGAGATTTGACTCCCTTCAAGAAATTTGTTCAGTGGTTTTACGTCTTTGTTAATGTTTACGTCTCTTGAAGTCAGATGGAGGGATTTTTGAGGAAAAACAAATCAGGATAAATGATCCCTAATGGCACTGTTAAACTTTTGCATCACTTTAATGAAGACACCCCCCCCCACACACACACACACACTTAAAAAGAAAACAGAAAAATTAATGGATGGCTATTTAATCCATTGATGTCTTTTTTTTTTCTTTTTTTCTTTAAGGGGAACCTGTCAGATAAATGAGTGGAAATGCTCAACCGTGTTACCATGGTTACCAAGTGAAATGGATTTTCTACACGAGTCGTTTCCCTGACAGCTGGTTCTCAGAGGAAAGAAATAAAAAAAACACATCACTTGCTTTCGTTGCACAAGCTCAAAGGTTTAAGCCACATTTTGTTCAAATGAACTTTATTCCACCTAAACACAGAAACGAGTTCTTCAGACGCTCCATGAACGTCAACACACACGTTGTTTTTATGTAGGTGATATAAAAACTCAGATGAACATTGGGCGCTTTGCTGCCCACGTGTGATAGCGCTCGCTGCCTTCAGGGTGTGAATGAACGAGCAGAAGTGATTCCCACTAAGAGCCGTTTGGCTAAGAAAGGCCGGCTGCTTTTAGGGTTTGGCTGCTGATGATCTAACAGATGGGAAGCCAGTAATGCGGAGTGGGAACCGTCGCTAAACAGCTTGCAGGCGAGCCTTTAGCGCAGCAAGTGGTTAAAGCCCTCCAGATTTTCAGTGTAGCTTCTGGTGAGTAAAGGATGTCTTCAAAGAGACACAGAAATGGGAGTTTTAGAAGAATTAACTAGCTCAGATATCCACCAGTGTCGGTCTTTTTCTGTTATCTGTCATCTTAAGGCCTTCGCATTTAAACCGAGGACTGGACCCACAAGCCCACTGCAATTAGGCTGTACCAGACAGCCTCAATGGGCCGCTTCATTAGTCACACACTCTGTTCTGTGTCCTTCCAGCTGACGAAGGCCATGAACAAGTCCAACGAGCATGTGCTGGCCATGGGCGCCTGTTTCAACGACAGAGCCGACTCGCATTTGGTGTGCGTCCAGAACGATGACGGGAACTACCAGACGCAGGCCATCAGCATCCATCACCAGCCGCGCAAAGGTGCTGACACAAACGCTAAGACTTCCTTCGTCTCGTTTCCATCTTTTCTTTCTTTTTTTTTTTGTCTAGAAGCTTCATGTTTGCCTGGAAATCTTCCTCCTGACCGGGTGTGACTGCATTATTTGTCTCGTCTCAGCTCAGCTGTTGGTGTTTGCATCTCTCATCCAGTTTTTTGTCTTGTTTCTTCAGTCACCGGAGCCTGCTTCTTTGTGTTCAGCGGCGCTTTGAAAGCCTCGTCTGGCTTCTTAGCCAAGACCAGCATTGTGGAAGGTGAGAACTGCGAAAACAAGCTGAACATTGGCCTAAAAAGGAATGTGGAGGGTGAAAGGTGTTTATTTGTTGCTTCACGAGGGTAAAAAGTCATGCCCATGTTGGCATCAAGTCATGTATAATCCATGACTGTGTTTTTTTTTTTTATTATATATTGGAAACCACAGAGATTGCATCAGAAATGTGTAATAAAGTACCTTTAGTATCAAGAAACGCATATCTGTGACTACCTGTTATTTAATAAAGGAAAAAAAAACTCAATAGATTTTGAACCCCTATTTATTCATATATTTATAAAATACTTTAAAATATCCATCACAGTTTTGTAAACCCTAAAAGTTTGTTAAGTAATTTCTGGGTCCCCAATTTCACAGCCTCTGACCCTTCTCTGGAAGTTTTTGTCTACGGTTTAGAGTCTCTGAGTACTGGATGATATTTGAGATGAATTACTCCTGTTTTTAATGTAAAAGCACATCAGGCATTTCTTTGTTCAGAGATGGAGGTATGCTCATTCAGGTGTTCATGAATTTCCTGTAGCTTAATGAAAAGTTTTTGCAGGTGAAAACCAATATATCTGTGTAAAAGAAGTGCTTTATTTATATATATAATAATATATATTAATATATAAAATTGTGTCTTTTACCTGTTAGATGGAGTGATGATCCAGATTACAGCCGAAACCATGGACTCTCTTCGGCAAGCTCTGAGGGACATGAAGGACTTCAGCATTACGTGTGGTAAAGCCGACCAGGAAGACAACCAGGAGCTCGTCCACATCCAGTGGACAGAGGATGACCATAACTTCAATAAAGGGTGAGTTTCACTGAAGTCTGATTAAACGACAAAAAGACTTCTGTTGATCAGTTCTTCAGCAAAATCTCCTCTACATGGAGGCAGCTGTAACCTTCACCAGATGGCCAACAAACTGCAGTTGGTTACCATTATGGAGGGATACTGTGCTTTTATTTTAGCTGCATATTTGGTGTTTTGTGCTTATTATTTGTTGCTTGTCTTTCATCTTCTCTCACCCTGCACTTTATTTTTGTTGAAGGTTAAACAGAAAGGGGAAAAAGTTAACTGTTTGCCAGAAAAGAGATCATAAAATGGACCCTAATCCATCGTGTGGTTTTAGGATTTGCCATTATGGCCTTTATCCAGTTTCTTTTTAAGAAGGGACACTGGAACATTTCCAGTAATATCGACTGGTGTGTGTGCTGCCACTAAACAAAATATAGTGTAAATAGGACAGAAAAGAAATCTAAACAACCTAAGAGTCTCTGATGTCTGCAAAACTGCTCTCCACCCCAGCAGCTGGCAGGTCAGCGCCTTGCTCAAGGGCAGGTTGGCAATGGCTGAGTAGAAATTGAATTTGTGTTTTCCACATGGAGTCCTTCTTTGTCTCTGCCTGTACATCTTAGTTACGCGTATGTGTGATGATTTCTCTCTCGTATTACTCAGCGTCATCAGCCCGATCGATGGGAAATCTATGGAGTCCATCACCAGTGTGAAGATCTTCCACGGCTCAGAGTTTAAAGCAAACGGCAAAGTCATCCGCTGGACTGAGGTACGACACACAGCGCTCCGTTTGCTGAAAATCAGGCCACTAAAGAAGTCCTCCAGGACCAGATGTTTTAACGGCCACCCCATGAGGCCGCAGGTCTATTAACGGAGGCTAAACTAAATTCACAAGCAGGATACCTCCGAGCTCAATAAGGAGTTTCAGAGTAAAATGCAGAACTTAACCATATCGTTTATGATGAATTAATCTTCGTTTCCTGCTTTAGTATCTGTTAAATACAATTCTGAATTATGTTAATGCATAAAGAATAACTTATATTTCTTCTCAGTTTAACCCTCGTTCACCTGCCTTTTCTCCTCCAAGACCCTGCAGAGTTTTCTTCCTCCTCTCCCTTGACAGCATTAAATATTAAAAGAAGTCTTTGTGTGATTTCCCAGGTGTTTTTCCTCCAGAGCGAGGACCAACCCAACGGGCTGAGCGACCCCGCCGACCACAGCCGGCTGACGGAGAACGTGGCGAGAGCTTTCTGCATGGCTCTGTGTCCGCACCTGAAGCTGCTGAAGGAGGACGGCATGGCCAAACTGGGACTGAGGGTCACTCTGGACTCCGACCAGGTAGGAAGAATGAGAACAGAAAGGGAGGAGGTCACATGTTCATTTTTTGTTTATTTTAGGTCTTTTTATAGATTTATTTATTCGTTTATACAAGGGCAGGGACAATACTCTTTCCTCCTGATTCGATTCCTTTATGATTTTTTGGGTGCCGATTCGATTTAAATTGCGATTCTCAGGAATCTTTAATATTGCAGATTTTTGTGGGGAAAAAATGAAGAATGAAACGGGGGAAAAAAAATGTTACAAAAAATCTTACTACAGTATTTTCTTTCTTAATTTAATTAGGAAAAAACAACACAGTATCCAGACCAACATTCTGCTGCTATAATGCCTGACAAGACAAGTAAAAACGATAAATAAAACAAAAATGAAAGTTAAAAAAATTTTTTTTTTGCTTTTTAAAAAAAAAAAAAAGATCTTTTTAACAATGAAATATTTATTTTAAAATTGTAAAATTAAAAACCGATATAAAATTTTTTAACAAAAAATCTATTTAAATAAAAAAAATAAAATTTAACAATAACAATATTCAATTTTTCGATTAGATTTCCCCACCCCTAGTTTACTCTATTTTTACTGTTATGAATGTGACGATTCACACCTAACCATGATTTCCTCACGCAGGTGGGTTACCTGGCAGGGAGCAACGGGCAGCCTCTCCTGTCTCAGTACCTGAGTGACCTGGACAGCGCTCTGATCCCAGTCATCCACAGCGGGGCATGTCAGCTGAGCGAGGGCCCTGTTGTCATGGAGCTGATCTTCTACATCCTTGAGATCATCTCCTAGGAGCCCGAACCCTCACCACCAGCCAGCACACTTCGCCTCCAAACTGTTTTTGTTTTTTAAATCTTGCAACATCATCCTCCATCATCTCCCTCCAACCATTTTCACCTCAAAAGAGCCAGAAAACTGTGCCGTGCCAGGTGGGGTAGCATTCCTCAAGTCAAACCTATGCATCCACCCATCGTCGGTTTCGTTCCAGAGAGATTCTGGGGCCCGAAAGCTCTGAGCAGGTTCCTCCATCACCTCAGCCGACAGGTGGAGAGAAGTCGTCTCCATGGATCAGTCTGTCCTGATACCCACACTTGTGTCCATAGACACAACAGACAGATAACAATTGTTAACATTTAGAGGAACATCATAAAGGAGGAATTTAGTTTTTAAAAAGTCTGACAAAATTGATGAGTTTATATTTCTAGAAGTAGATTTTGTAAAAATTATTAAGAATATGCAGATGTTCTGGACAGAATACTATTTGGATTTGTGCAATCCAACCTATTCATGTGCTAACGGGTCTGCACCTCTGTCCCTGGCGTAATTTGGCTGACCGACATGTGGAGCCAGCGCCATCATTTTATGAGTGAAGCAACACATGAACTGGTCAGTCTGCCTAAAATCAGATTGGCACACCCAGATTATGCAGCTGAGCATGTAAACAGCTGGCGGTGCATAAACGGACATCTGCAAACAAACCAATCAGAGTAAGACATGTAGAGAAGTAGCAGAAGAAAGAGATATCGTGTACTTTAGATGTCAGTCAGCCGTTTGTTAAAATCGTAGCAACACAGCACCAGATTCAGGTGTAAGATGATGAGATCTTCATCATAAGTGTGGGTATCTTGGCAGACCTGTTCGATCCTCAGCTTCTTCCTGGACATCATTGTGGCAGCTGGAGGCCCCGAAGCAGTGAACTCTGGGTAAAACCTGCCTCTGTGTAGCACAGATGCTGGTACAAGGGAGACGCATGTCCATTGCTGAAAAGAAAAAAGGGGGAAAAAAACAGAAGAGGAGGAAGGTGCCTCTGTGGTGATTTTTGTCATGTTTTTTGCACCACGGTGCTCAGTGCCTGCAGCAGAGAATCAAGGGAGAAAAAAAAAAAAAGTATCTTGGCATCACTTTTTAAGCTTTACTCATCGATCACCAAATGCTTTACGTCATGAACAACTGCATTGACTTGTATATATTTTTATAAGCAGAACAATTTCTTCTCCATTATATCATCTGTAGCCTTCAGAGATCCCAGTATTATTGAAGTGACCATCATCGACTCTTCTGACTGACGTCCTGTGATATAAGATTACATGTTACTCTGACACTGTTTGAGCCTGAAGTCCTACACAGCTGATTCAGAAAAAAAGGTTTCAATGCTTTATGATAAACTCAAACAATCTGTACATAAAGGTGAAGTACAAGAGGGAAATCTGTCTTTAATCTCGCCATCGTCCTCAGCATCTCAGCTTATTTTGGTCTTTTTAATCATGAGAAAAACTGTTAAAGATGTAAAGATATATAAATATAGACAGTATATATATATATATATAAATATATAAAATTGTATTAAATTGCAGAAGCAGTGCACTGGATTCTAAGCCATTTACAGGAGTGGGTGTGAGCAACAGGGGGCCACTGCGTCCTCGTACACAGGTTTATTTCAGCAGCAGGATAGAAAAGTGCAGCGCCTGTAAAGATCCGGGGCTGAATGTATCTTCTCTCACGTTTTCTGCATCCTTCCAAAGCCCTCAAAGCAAGACTTTGCAGAACTCTGATGTAGTGTTTTAATGGGCCTAAACTAGTGCATCTAATGATCAGATTATTCTGCTGCCGCTCTGTCTGCTCCGGACTGTGCCCTCCTTCAGCAACATGGACCTGGAGAAAAAATACGAATGTATTCCTTCTGTTTCTTATCAAAATGTAAAAAAATCAAATAAAATAGATAAAAAAGTGCTTTTGTGTCTGACAGACAAATCACCAAAACCATCCTATCATGTCAAAAAGCTCTGTATAGTAACCACCATGCTAATGTCTTCATTATTTTTAACCACACCAACAGGAGACAATTTAAATCGGGAGATTTAGTCGAAGCATTTCATTAAAGAAATACAATCCGATCAAATTTAGAGTCTGACAATCACATGAAAATCTGCAGCAGAGCCGACACTTGGACTTTAAATTAGATCTGTAATCATTCTCTTATCTCTATTTCAAGTATTTTAGGAGCTCCAGTAGCAAAGTGGCTAGTAAAGACTAAAAGGTCAAAGGTAACGGTTCTGGGTTAGATTACTGTGATTTTTATTTTTTTTCCCACAGATGGTGTCGCTCAGTCACCGTTTTCACTGTGCGATGTTCAGCCGCAACTTTTCAAAATTGAGCATAACGAAAAGAAAACGGTTTATTTTTTCCTAACTTCCTGTTTTCTGTTGTTGGCATTATCTAATGTGTGCAATATGTCCTGAATCCCAAAAAAAAGGTGCAATTTGTTT
Source organism: Craterocephalus amniculus (assembly GCA_036024015.1). Lineage (NCBI taxonomy): Eukaryota > Metazoa > Chordata > Actinopteri > Atheriniformes > Atherinidae > Craterocephalus > Craterocephalus amniculus. Next base: position 27,094 of record JAVQJG010158966.1, read on the forward strand.
GAAAAGTAGCATTCGTTTTGTGTTCATTTGTAAAATGTTACTATTCAAAACCGTAACACTGCATGCAAACAGAAACAAGCTTGAAACGGTGATGAGAGTGAGCTAACTTTACATTATAACAGTTATATATCTTCTAGATTGTGGATGAAAAATGTGCTCACAATTCTGGCATTGAATGGCTTTTGTTTTCTTTTTTAAAATAAACATCGGTCAAAATTGTTTGAAAAGCCAAAAAAAAAGTACTTTTTTTTCTTTACATGTCATGAAAATGGGTCTTTATTCCTAAACAAAACTGTAGTATATGTAAAATAAAAACTTATAGAAAACTGACACGATTTCAGCTTTGTCTTTTAGTTGTTTTTTTCAAAACATACAAAAAGAAATTTCAGTCAGAAAAGTGAATTGAATATTTAAAATTAAAACAAGGTATTTAATAACACATTTAAGCATGATCAGCATTTTCAGTCTACAATTAAAAACAGTCAGTCTGATTCTGTTACACATTATGTTGGGGTTCTCTAGAAATATAAACATGACATCATTGATTTTTGTAAACATGAAGGCAATCCAAATATTAGAAATGAAGCTAAATGGTGTCTAATTTTAACATGTTCAAAATTCTAAATGATTTATTTTCAGAACAGAACAAAATAAACAGAAATATGACCAAAGTAACAGTGAGGTAAACCTGTGGAATCTGCATGTGGCTCAGTACATTTGTCATTGCTTTATGTTAAATAATGAATAAAATTTTAAAGGGTAAGTCCGCTCAAATAAAGACATCTTCAATAATTTGTAGCATATTTTGTTTGATCAGGTTTGGGAAGGACGGCTAACCATTTGAAGTTGCCACTTAAATGGCTCTTCAGTTGCAAATTTAACCCCTGATAAGAGGTTTTTAGAGCTGCTAAAAGCAAAATTACAGGTTCAAGGGTTATAGAATAAAAAATTAGTTTAAGTGCTCGGTAGAGCACTTGCAGAGTCGGGTGGTATTTCTTTCATCGTGACTGTCATATTGCACATCACATGTCACAGTAACTTCAGCCAGATTAGAGCAGCTTCAAAAATGTCTCATCTTTTATCATTAATATTCTAACATTCACTCGGTTTACTTTTTCTATAGTGAAGTGCTTTATGTTTAGGGGTAAGTGTCCTGTTGTTTGCAGCTGAAGCCAAACCGCCTACAGTAGCTCATCCTGAGAAAAAAAAACATGCATTTGTAATTTGGGTGAACTAACCCTTTAAAACTTTACTCTGTACATTTTTTAAAAACCACCTCATGAGAGGACTGATGCATAGATTACAAAGTGTTTACATTTGTTGTTTTTGAAATGTACGGTTTCTATAGTTTTACTTTTTATTGTCAGTCATCTTCACATCATGACGACAAACAGGCGGAAACTTCCAACTTGGCTTTGCTCAAAGGTTGCAAACTCATATCAGAACCTCCGAAATGCAAAAATTACATTTGTTTCAAATCATTTCGCTTTTTGTCTCCGAGTCAGTGAGTTTTATCCATGTTCATGAGCTTTTTGGCACAAAGTGGTATCATTCTTACTAAGGATGCAATTGTAAAAACTTAACTTTCCTTTTAATAATGTAAAGGATGCTACTAAAGATGTGTCACCCAATGAAGAATAGCAAACAATTTCTCCTCCCTCCTCATCCTTGTCTGCAGATATGATGAATTAATAAAAGTTAGCGTCAACTGATTCTGAAGTTTTGTGCTTCTAAGCGTAAATAAGACAACAGCGACCAAGACGTGTGAATTTAGTGACCGCGGCTCAAATGAAAAGTGTCAAAACACTACATCGTCTTTGAAATAACTACATAATGGTACCTTGTGTAGCTTCATTATTTCTTGGCTTATTCCTGTTAAGCTTCTGCTTCAGATTTCCACACCAAAAACAAATTAGCTGGGTGGGAACTGAACTCCCACAATTGGCAGCTAAATGCAATTTCAAATATGCAGGATTTTACAGCAACTTTGATTACTTTGGTATTAGTGCATAGGTGCAGTTCTAGATATCAGAGGAATATGAGCAGATTCTTTGATATAATATATTAACTCAGGTTATGTCGGGCAGCAGGATCAGGGTAGCTCGGCACTCAGCCCTTCATCGTTAGTTGAGGAAACACTGCCGCCCCCAGGAGACCCGCCTAAGCACCAGCAAGCTGTTGAGGAAGCTGAGATTGGTGCCTGAGTGTTTTTCCTCTGTGATGCTCCTCAGACCGGAAGAGGTGGAGGCTCCAGTCGCTGAGGTCAAGGCCGAGAGTTCAACGTCTCTTCCTGGTGGACAGCTGTTTAAAAAAGAGCTTGTGTGTCGTGCAAATGTGCAAAATGTTTAATAGGTCAGTTCAGTCCAAACTGAACCTCCTTGACTCCCAACCTCCTCGTAGTCTTCCTTTCCTCCTCATGAGTGTTTTTGATTGAGTGCTTTCCGTCTGTTGGACAAAGATCACGAAATAAATCACATCTAAATATGTCTGTTACATTTACATTTACGTTAAGCTGCTCCTTGGCTCAGCTTAACGTTATCCATTTAAAAAGGACAATCATTTCTTTCTTTGAATTAAAAAATTAAACTATTGACAGACTTTCTGGCCCATAAAACCTCAGATTAGATGTATATTGGCTAACTTCAACTTTAAATGGAAAGTAATGTGAGATAGTACTAACATTTAGGTACTTTCAGAAAAACCTGGAAAAAACAACAAAACTTACCAACTCTAATTCACCAGATGCATCTAAACAAGAACCTTAAAGGGAAAAATGAAGAAATCAGACGTTAAATGTTTGGTCGTTAATGAAGGCTGAAGTTCGTGTAGACTTTGTGTCACCTGTGATGAGTCGATCGCAAGCCAGCGCTCGGTGCTCGTCTGCATGTCCTGACCGCTTAGAGGCTCCCGCAGTCGGATCTTCACTTCAACACGACCCCCTGTGTGCTTCCGGCCGTCCATCACCTGCCAGATAAACAGCAGGATGCTGCAGTCTGATATTTCTCTATGATTTACTCATTTTGTCCATTAAAGTTGTTTTTCATGATCATTTCTTCTTCTGTGATCTCTTTTCTTTTTCCAAACTGAATGACGCTCACCTCAACGATCTCCCTGATTTCACTCTGTGATTCCAGTTTCTCCAGTTTCACCAGGGCCGTCCCGATCGGCTTGTCGCTCCGCAGGAAGCCCCTGTCAGATTCAGCCATTTGGAGACGAGATTGCGTTTAAAATCAGGACATGAAGCAATTGTTTCATCTGCTGCAACTCAGGGCTTTAAATAGTTTGTGGGACAAATTTGACATTAAAAAAAGTAATTTAATGTAGTTTTTCCAGTTATCTTGATGGTTTAGAGCAGATCTGAGACTCACCCTTTATGCAACAGCTCCAGTTTGAGGCCTTTAGACGCCACCACCCTCCGGAAGCCGCGGTGGTTACGGTTGATGGACAGCGTGAAGCTCTGGTTGTATTCTGGTGAGAAGACAAACGTAGACAACATGTTTAACTTCCAATCAGTAAACAAAGTGTTTTTAATGAAAGATGAATTAATAAATGGAGAAGATGCAAGAAATCTAACCTGAAACTTTATATCGCAAATATATTTTTTCCTTGAAAACACACTTACAGGAGTCAACTTAAAATAAGTTTTTTTTTTAAGTTAAACTTCATCTGTGTCTGAAGCAACATGTCATCAGTAAAAAGCTGCCCAATGAAAACGATTAGTAAACGATTAGTAAAATGCCCCACAAACATCCATGATGAGGAGGATTAGTGACATAAATGTGTTTATGGTTTCATCTCTTACCCGGAGAATTAGTGTTCTTGATGACAGTAGTTTTGTGTTTCTGTGGCTGCTCCTGTTTACAGAAATAGTAAAGACATTTTTAGGAAAAAAATACTCTAAATTAATGTTAAAATGAGACAAGCTGTAGTTTGAAGCCGTTACCGCGCTGGGGTAGGGGAAGTCAAACTTAACGTAGGCATCCAGATCATTTGGCTGGATTCCTGAAGGATAATCAAACATCAAATTTATAGTTGAATAAATTGTATATTTTTCTGTCTGAATGTAAAGTTTGAAGTTTATAATAAATCAGTAGACAAAAAAACTGAAGAAAAGTAAGGAGTCAACTAGTTCTAAATGAAATTCATCTAAACATCTCAATGTTTTCAGAGGTGTTTAAAACTAAAACCAATTTTAAAAAAGAAAAAAACGGTTTGTGCCCATTAGAGTTTTCTAAACCATCTAAAACATGTCTTGTCTGTCTTAGGACATAGAGACATGGCATTTACCGCTAGGAGCAGGAAGATTCATTCCCTTCACGATGACAACCACCAGGTCAGTGCTGCTCAGCTCTGGAAATATTCTGGAAAGCAGAGAAACAAAAAAGATGAAGACAGAAAGATATACTTGGACTATAAACAGTGACATAACTGCACCCTGCAGAGAAAAGGGATGAAGATAAACACGAATCTACACTAATTACTGTGAAACCTTACAGAACTGGTGTCGGTTCTGGTTTTTTATCAACTAAAAAGGATCCATATCTGCTCCTCACTTGTTTCCACTGACAGTCGAGTCATATTCAAGTCACTAATACTGCAAACAACGGGAAAAACTAAATTAAAAATCTTTCTCCTTTAACTCTGGAGACCATTATATGACATATACGACACACTTAATTATTTACACGTTACCTCGAGACTATACGTGTGAGCAGAGTAACTACTGAAATGATAAAGAAATGTCTTTTTCATGACAACTTCTGTTTAATCAACTGCAAAAACCTTACAAAAATATCCTAATTTGATTTGACAAAAGAAATTTGAGAATTTACTTTTGTTTTGATAAACATGGCCACGGTACTTACCCTATTGATTACCACCATTTAAGGAATTCAGTATGATATTCAAATCCATAAATTACCCATTACGTAGTTAAAACTGTATAGATTATGCACAAAAGAAAAAATGCACTAAAATAAACGTTAAAATAAATCTTTGTGTGTGTTTAAATGGAAATGCAGCTTTAAATAAACTCCCTACCTTACAGTACGAAATGACCTCTCCTCAAAGTGATGCTTCGGCGGAGGTAGACCCCTGGACTGAGCCAGTTTCAGGACCTCCATACTCTTCTTACAGCTTTCTGCCATTTTCTCAAACCTAAAAAAATGTATGAAGACTTTACATCACAAACAACATGGTTAATTTATTCCAAACTCATTAGTAAGCTGACCCCGTAAAAGCATGAAACCCTTGAAAACTGCTGCAAAAGATGGATGAAGACTTACTTAGTTGTTTCAGCAACGTTCCCCAGGTGTGTGAACTGCTTGGAGTGAGTCAAGCATTTCTGAAAGGGAAAGTAAAAGGCAAACTTTCTCCACAAATATGAGAAAATAACTCAAATTCACTCTGAAAATTAGTGGTTTAAATAAAATAACTTGTGAGTAAAAAGAAAAGTGTGAGCTTTACCTCATACTGCTCTTTCAGGATCTTTGACAGCTGTGTGTAAACCTGCTCTGCTTTCTCAGAAATCTGCACGTCGCTGTGATGAACCAGGATGAAGTCGTCGTCTTCGTCACCAGGGGGCGACGGCATCTTCAGGCACAGCACCAAGAGGGTCGTTACAACACGATCGCTAAAACTTTGTGCCTAGGCTGAGTCAACACTATGAAATGTCAACTATAAATATTCCTAAACAAGAATACATCTGGACAGATACACAACCTGCAGCAACATCCCATGTAAAATCTGTTTTTCCCACATACTGTAGTAAAATCCTGCCCCAGAACAGACGTTTAGCTTTATGCTCACTGTGCTGATGTCGACAGATTTGCCGCTGCGTGCTGCTTCGATCATGGGGTCCAAGCCCTTCGCGGTGCGGAGGAAAATCTTCGCCTGCTCCATGTCGTTCTTCTGCTTCGCCTGCAGCGCCGCCTTCATGTACTGCTTCTTCCGACTCTCCAGGAGCTCCAGCTGCTGAGCTGCTGGTGAGCAGACAAACACAAATACAAAGTGGACAATAGATTAAGTAATGTGGACAATTACAGATGTCTATTCCTAAACGGTTAACAGTTCAACCCTGTGTTGACTTAAAATCTGGAGGGGCAGCAGAGTCTTTCCACCTCGATGCTGCATAAAATCTCCAGAAGATGAGCAGGTGAGACGATGTGAGAAGTAAGGGGTTGATCTTCGGGAGAATTTAGTAAAAACACTGACAGCTTCAATTGTCTTCTACTGTATGTAAATGGGTAAGACGTTCTTCAAGAATGGATGTATCAATACTAATATTGGATTTCATACTCTTTAAAATATTGCTGTGTTAAAACAAAAAAAAACACTTTTTGGTTTTATTTCAGTGTTTTAGGTAATATAATATTTTCAAAAACAAGCCCTGCAGTTTTCCTTCTGTTTTCTGAGCCCCAGAATTTTAGTAGCCAACAAGATGTCATGATGACGATGACGCTACTAAAGTTAGAGATGATGTGTTTTTATATTTTAATGCAGGTTTAATGCAGGTTCTTGATCAATATATCACTAAGTTCCTTTAATTTGACAAGGCTAATGCATATATTATATATAATCATATATATATCATATTGCATATACTGTAATATATATATATATATCTCAGTGGTGGAAAAAAGTTTTGGACACCCCATGCATTTGGTAAAAAATCTAATCCATTCCAGTCCATTTTCTCTTAGCACATTTTAAAAAATAAAATTGTACCAGAGAGATGTACATTACAAGCAAAAGATATGATAGAATGCATACAAAAGAATAAAACACAATAAAACTCTAAATACATGTTTAAATACAAGTTCAAAATAGTGCATTAAAAAACACTTTTGGGTCTCAGTGAAGTTTATTTTTTACAGCCCTAGTAAAAATATGCAACAAAACCTAAAAAAACCTACTAAAAATCTTTTGCTTAAAAATATTTGTGATTGTGTACATTCTTAAGGATGTCCGAAAACTTTTTTCCACCATTGTATAATACATAATTAAATTAAAGGAACATAGTGATACGGGGGTGATGTGGGGGTTCAAATACCAGTAGTATTGCCTTGAACACAAGGACCCTCATCTGCTTTTCTTGGCCGACTCTAAAAAACAACAGATTTCCACAACCTGAGAATGAACCCTCTGTCTGCTCCATGTGTGAACATCATCTGTAAAATAAGTCTTGACCAACTCATTTGCACATTTTACTGAGTCTATAGTATTCATGTGTGAAAAAAAACAAAAATAGAGGGTAAATTAGTCTGTAAAATGTATATTTCTCCATGTTGCGGACAGCCGAGCAGCATCAAGATCTTAATGGCAGCAACCAAACAGAGACAAGGTGGCATGTTTAGTTCATTCACTAATCGAGACAGAGGACGCTGATAGTTTTTTTTAAATTCGGGAAGTATCTGTAATGCATCAAGTTCTCAAATAAGAAATAAACATTAAATAGAGCACTTAGAATACAACCTGCATGTTACAAGTTCACTTCTACCGATCTTGCTGTGGTGCACCCTGATCTGTTAACAAAAATAGATTTTCTAAATGTGTTCATGTGCGTTAGGTGAAAAAAGTTATTTCTGTACAGTTGCTATTGTAGTACATTAGACAGGGCTTTATCTAATTTCATTATTCTGCTGATTTGGTTTACTTCAGTGAATGGGGAAGTGACACTAATACTGAAATACATTCAGCAGCAGTTATGTAAACTGTATTTTAATGGACCAATGCCACATGTTTTCAGATGTGCACCAGAGTTTCCAGGGCAGTGGCATGTGGGAACATCAACGTCCACAACATGCGCTATACTGCAGATGTTTTACTGAGAACAAAGTAGCGAGTGCATTAGTATATGAGCCTGTCAGCTAATATTTAAGAGTGTGACTAAAAAGGAACAAAAAAACAGTTCAAGGTCATTCTGTTCAGTCCCACAACCTTTACTACTTTTATTGTTTCTAGTCGTTATCCCAAACTGCTTGGTATCTAAGAGAAAGTTTTTAGTCTAACCTGAGTTTTGATACACAGGTCAAACATGTAGATCAGTTTTGTTTTTTCCAGCTTAAATCCGGCAATTGCTTTCAACCCGCTGACTTACAAAACATCATGGATGCTTCGGTCTGGTCTCTCTTTGACTGCTGTAATCACTGTACTGAGATTTCAGTCAAAACATTTGTTGACTTTAGTTCATTCAAGACTTATTAATGATGCAACAAGCATGAACACATGACTCCTACACTTCCTTCCCTTCACTGGCTTCCTGTTAGATTTCATGATTTCCAAATCTCACCGTTTGCCTTGAATGGCCTTTCCCTAACATACATCTCAGATTTACTGACCTGCTAAGCACGTATCCTACCGACCGAGATCCACACCTTTAACCCTTCTGAAGAATTTTGTATCACTTTATGGAAAAACGTTGCTCAAAACTCTACAGAATACAATTTGAAACTTGTCTTCTGCCCCCTTATGGATGCCAGGAAGCAGAAGACTACCCTAAATAAGTACTTCAGATTTTAGAATAAAAAAAATTTTCGCCATTTTTTCCTGGGTTGGGCTTTAGAGGGTTAACTGCGCCCGGATCACAGCTAATGACAAAAGGAGATCTAGCTTTCTCCATTAGAGACCCCTTTCTTATTCAATTCTTTGCCCGCTACATTCAGACACAACATCTCGATGCCTCTAACATCATATCAACACAATGAGGAGCTTCATTTATGTTCAATGTGTAGTAAAGAAAACAATTTCCACAACTACGAACCAGCTTCTGTAGTTTGCTTCTGGATCTGACCTGCCTGGGAGAGTCCTTCCCCCTGAGTTTTTCTGTCAGGTAAGGCTGACGGAGATGTTTTTGGTCTGGGATCTGAGGCGGGAATATCTAACATGGGCTTCTTTGGCTTTTCTGGAACAGGAGGCTTTGACTAGAAGAGACACATTACATCAAACACTCATCCACAAAAGAATAAATGAAATGGTATGCATTATAATACTGAGAGCTCACATCTTCCTCCTCCTCATCTTCTTCATCTCCTACATCAGCAACATCAGTAGAAGCGAGTTTGCTGGCCGTCTCAAGAGCAGCAATAAACTCCTGCTCAGCTCCTGCTGCTTTCTGTCCAGGGATCGGAGGAAAGCCTGCAAGATAAGATGAAGATGGACTTAATAGATCACGCACAAACACATGTCAAGTCGTACAGAGACAGACAACTTGTTTACAGAAAATATACAGATCTGAACACATAATCCAAATCTATTTTGTCAGGAGCGAAAGTGTAACACAGACACAAGCCTGGAACTTCAAACATGTGATTCTCACCCGGGGGAACCGGCAGCTCATCAAAGTTGACTGGTTTCCCTGCTTTGTGAGCTCGGATGGCACTCTGATATTGCTGCAGCAAAGAGGTTAAAAAGATTAAATGTGCATGCACAGACTTTAAGAAAGAGTATCAATTAAAAACAATGCAGTTAATTATTCAAATTTATTTTTAAAAAAAGAAAATTACATGGAAATACAGACTGTTCGAACAGTTTAACTACAGAAGCCAGAAGGAAATCCCTCTTTCTACCTTTGCAATACGATCATGCATTCGCGCTTTGCGGTCATCTCCGCTGGCTTTCGCCTGAGCAGACGCCTCCGCATACTTGGCCCGCCTCTGTTCCAGAGCCTCCAGCACATCTTTGGGAGCTGAAGGGGCAGCACGGACTAAAAGACGGGGGAAAAAAAAAATGCCCGTGTGGCTTTATTCTGCTATACAATATTAATTCCAAAGATGTGTGTTACTATAATGTCTATTACTCAACAATCAAAGTGCAGCTGTGCGTGATGTAAAGAGTAAAGACACATGACTTTGTAAATCTGGCAACAATAATACCTGTAAATATATGTGGAAGTTAAATATCAAACTGAATAGTGCTGTACCTGGGGCTGTTTCAGCCGGTTGGGTGACTGGTGTGTTTTGCCTGGAGGAAGGTTCATTTACTGGATCAGAGCTTCCTCCTGCACCTATAACATAAATTTGTCATGAACGACACAAAACAACAGATACAGAAAACTTTAGTTCAAATAATTTGCAGATTTTCCACAGACATATGGGTTAAATAAGGGGTCTTAGTAAGCCGCTGGGCTAATTTAGTTATTTAAACACACAGAAAAATGGAAAATGGACAGATTTTTTTTGATGACAGGGGTGTGATGGGGTCACGCAAAGGAAGCTACTTAAAAATATGATAGGAGGCCCAGTGGACCGAACAGCTTCAATTTTTCCTGCTTCAACTCTACAACTTTTCTGATCCTGTCTATGGTGGACAAGCACTTAGCTAAAACACCAACTATATAGTTAGATTTTTTTACATTTCAAGTTTTCTGTAATGCCCCATGTGTGAGTGCTTTGTTACACTGGAAGAGAGCGCTACCATTAGGATAAAAATTCTTCACAGGACAAAGATAGTCCCTCAAAACTACTTTAGAGTTACTTGTTCCCTTATTTCAACTAGTTTTAAATATAAAACCACCTAAAACAGAACAACTGGGGCATCCTCTCGTTTGTAACCTCTCTTTATATCAGTTAAATGAACTAGACTGAGTTCTGTCTAGTCAGTGAAAGTCAGTCAGATCAGACGTGTTGTCTTATCGTCACTTTCTCACTTTCTTTTCATCCCCCTCTTTGAACATGTCCTTATGGCTTTCTTTGCAGAAGCCATGGTGCACATCCAAAATAGCAGGGTTGGGAAAATTGAATTGAAAAATCGAATATCTGTATTTTTTATTATTCTACAATTTTAAATTCAATTTTTTTTTTGGAGGGGAGGGGGGGGTCACTGGACTTGTTGGGCATTACAGTTGCAGAATGTTAGTCTAGCTTCTGTGTTGTTTTTTCCTAAGTGAAATAAAAATTAAAAAAAGCTAGCAAAACATCCACAATATCGAAGGATCATGAGAATTGCAATTTAAATCGAAAAAAACACCAAAGGAATCATAAATGAATTGAATTGGGAGGAAGCATATCATCCCGGACCTACGAAACAGCCAGTATGACGACATCCAGTTGCATCCGTCACATGATGTCATGTGGGCTGGAAATAATGTTGTGAAGTGCAGTTTCTCGGCTTTGGGACGCTACAGGATAATGATGTTCCCAGGAATGTGAACAATGGTGGTATGCCATCGAAACGAGTCAGAAGCATCCAGTTTTAGTTGTAGTTTTAGTTCTTGTACTTTAGTTCTTTCAATTTAAACAGAGGGTTTATATTGAAAGGAAAACAATGTAAATGTCTCATACTTTTAAAAAAATTCTAAATCTGTTCCCAATGTTTGTTTTAATTTACACCTGAGGAAATTTCTGATGTAAAACTGCTTTAGCTGCCCCACTTTTGTGCTTTACATTTTCAGTATAGAGTCAAAAACAACTTGCTTTAGCTGAAATAAAATGTTTTTTTTATTTATTCCCTGACCCTGTCCTGGAGAAGGAGGAAGGTCACTGAGGTCGACTGCTTGTCCTTTCTCCAATGCCTCGATCACTGCATCGAACTTCTGTACAGAAAAGAGACAGAAAAGCAACATAATGATGCTCTTTGTCAGCATCCACACTATCGGCATATTTTACATTTTCCTGAGAGAAATCTTCCTGTGTGAATGTGCAACAACTTACTCAGAAAAACATAATGCTGACTTTTTTTTTTAAACACAATTTATTTCTAACTGAAACATACAAAAATACTTAAATGTAAATGTCATTTCTGCTGATTCCAGATTTTTTAAATTAATTTTTTATATTATTTCATTCAGGAATAATTAACTTAATTTTGGTGAAAGCTCATGGTTATAGCTTACCTTACTGGTCTTGAAGAAAAGTTTAGCCTGCTCCATATCTCCTTGCTTCTTGGCTCTCAGAGTTGCCAGCTTGTATTCTTTCTGCCTCTCTAAAAGCATGGCCTTGGTCCCTTCGTTTGCTGTGGAATCCCCGGACAAAATAGTCAACAGTTATCACGGTGAAAGGCTTCATTCATCTCACAGTGAGAAGCTAGAAGACACCCACTTTGCCTTAACCATTAAAATTCATCTTCCTAGAATCTAAAACCAAAAGGCTTGTTAGAATAAACTGAGAGATCCATTATAGATCATTTATAATCCATAGTGCTGAAATACAGAGTGGAAAATCCAATTAAACAGGTAAATTATTCATGGATGGTTGTTTTACAGGATAACAGATGCAGAGCATCAAGGCTAACTCTGACTTCAGTATTTGTTAGTTTAGGTTTAAATGTGATGATTATTGGAGATATGATACAAAATGACCACAATATAAAAATGTCTTGGCTCAAAATGTCTGACAATAGAGAGAGGGACAAAAATCAGCTTTTTTTACCAGATTATTTTTGGAACCAAAATAATCATGCAGCCTAGGACTGGGCGATACAAACCATGTCTCGCTAATTTTTTTCTTAATCACGATATAAAATTATATCTCGATACACATTTTTGGCCAAGTAAACAAAAGCCACTTTCACACTGAAATTAGCGCGTCAACGCGGGTTTTTCAAAGCTGCATTTGGCTCCTTTCACATCGACAAAAAAACGCGCGTCCGATCCTCTGCTGGCAGCTGCGTTGCTCACAGATGTGAGTCTGGTGATGCAATCACGCTGCGTTCACGTTAGCAATGTTACCCAGAGCAACAGAAATCTAGGCAAGTAAACAATAATTGT
>JAVQJG010158977.1:0-17989 GCA_036024015.1 Craterocephalus amniculus
TAGTTATTATTTTGGGTTGGATTAATTTCAGTGTAAATTAAATAATAATAATAATAATTATTATTATTATTATTATTATGAATTTGAGTAATACAGGTATCTTATGGTGAGTTGTGCAGATGGTCCTTATTACACCTACACCTAGCCTTTTAAGAAACTACTGTTTAGAGCCAACAGACAGGAATAATTAATATTAGCACAAAAGGGCCTTTCAAAAATATATAATTTTGGGTTGAATATGAACGCATTTTATCCCAGTTTTTAAGATGTGAACGAGGCCTGCATTCATCACATTCACAAAACTAGTGTCTAATGAGCCAACTTTGCACTATAAAAGTATAAAAGACACATTCATCAACCTACTTAAACCGACGCACGGCTTAATCGTAACTTTTTTTTTTTTTTTTTTTACAAAGAACTCTCAGGTGAGAGCATGATTTATCACATTAGCTGAAGAAAAGTGTTTCACCATGATTTACCCTACACCCACCCCACTCTACGTCCTTTTTAAGATATTTATTCCCCCTGCAGTCCCCACGCAGCCCTTTCAGACACATTTACGCTGGCGTCTGATTTTGTAACAGATTTGACCGTCATGGAGACAGTTAAGGTGACGACACTGCGTAGACAGTTACATTTGGAATCAATTAATCAACGAGAATTTCCAAAGATATAAACTCTGTTGTAAAAAGACTAAAAGAAGTTTTCTTTACTCACGCTGCCCTCTTCAAATCTTAATCCCGATCAACATTTCAAAGAGATTAAAATCTGGGCTTCGACTTTGCTTTTCCTTAACCTTCCATTTGGTGTTTGTGAGCCGTTTCTCATCGGATTAGCTGGTGTGCAATGATCTTTATCTTGTTGAAAGATCCACCCAAATCTTGGGCAAAGGGAATACTCTGCATATCTGTTTATTGAGACAAGAGCATAAAAAAGGATGAATTCATCAAAAGTAGCAAAGCAAACTCTGCCCACAGTGTTCTTGCATTTGTTCTGCCACCTCAGATCTCAACATTTCCACCATCGTTCTTCAAAGCCGGTAGCCGGTGCTGGTCTTTGGTCTGCGTTGAGCATGTCTGCTGTTACTGCAGCCAATCCACTCGATCTGTTAGAAGAAGAAGAGACAGATGCAGACATGCGAAGATGAAAGCCCAAATTGTAATGTCTATTATAAGGCATGGGGAAATGCAGGTCGCAGGCAAAGAACAAAAACAGATTTAATCCAAACACACAAGACAAAAACATTTCCAAAAAAGATGCAAGCAAATTATTTAAAAAGGCCCGGGGCTAAACGCACAAAACCCTGTGCAGTTTCCTGACAAGAACTGTGTTTACACACAAAAGCGTAAATGTGCAGACACATTCATTTTCTCAAACTTACAGAGCAGTGTGGACCTGTGGTTCTCTTTTATAAATTCAATCATGAAACTCCACAACCCTTTTCTAGGTGCAGACACCTAATTAGTCATTTGCATATTAAAACAAGCTGCACATGGTAGCAGAGGACCTGGAAGCTTGTGCTTTATCTCTAACAGATTAATGTAGGCTGTACTCGTATACGGTTTTCTGAAAGCTTTAGGCAGTACATTAGCCTAAAAATCTGTCATTTCTACAAGTCCTAGATAGCAGGGTCTTGGTGACACACAGCTGCATTTACTCTATTTATTGCCCCTGCAATTAAAACATGGAATAATTCCTTTATTTTGTTGTTTTTCATCATATCAGCTATGAGGATGTGTTATTAGGATGTGTGGAGGCAAACAAGTTGATGCTATTTTTCTGTTTCCATTGTTTTAGCGCCATGTTCAGTCTCACTACAGTTTTAATTTTCACATCCTTAGATTAAACCGTTTTCAGCAGGAACTTCGAGAGTTTCTCGTGTTGGCAAGATGACAGGAACCAGAAAAAACAGTGTGCAGCTTTACGATTATGAGAACAAAATGCCAACAAAATAGAAAAGTCTGGTGATTTGTCATGCTGTTGAAATGTAGCCAGTTTAGAAAATGAGCTGGCAAATAACACTTTGAAAACACAAAAGTACTAAAAACTAGTTATACTGTAGTTACTCAGTTCAGTCCAGACGTCCATGCAAATCTACATTTTCTGATAAATCTGCATCTTCATTTTCCTAAAAGTAGACAAATACAGAAACCAAACCATGCAGAGCAGGAAAACAGGATTTAATTCAGGTTTTTTATAAAATTCCATATGTTGTACTATCATGACAAACAGGATTTCTAATTGCCTGATAAGCTCGAATTCAGATCATGATACAGTTACTCTTTAAACAGAATATAATCTGTCTTTTAAGGACTGCAACAGTCCCTTTTTATTATTCTGTATTTCGTATTATTGCATCATATTAATGAAACATATCGATTATACGATATTACTTTACACTGCTTTTTTCTTTTAGGCTTACTGAGATAACAAGGGAACAAAGTACGTCTGTTTCTGAATGGAGCCATGATTTTCTGAAATGATCCTCTAGTTTTACAATGTACTCATCCGCAACGAAGCCCTGGTTGGGCAGTTGGTGTACACATTTATTTAATCTGATCCACATTTTTTAGTCAACAACCCCCCTAAAAATAGATTATATACAAAAAAAACATCATATTTGGCTTGAGAAACATAAAAAGTTCAGCCAGTTTTGTAACAGCGTGTGTGTACAGGCTGATCATCCTCATCATTAATCATTGCGGACTGTTTGTTTTTGACTCAGCTGGGGTGTCTCCCTCCTGCACTGAGCTACTGCTACAGCCCACATCACTGCAAATGGCCTGGAGCTGTGTGGTCCTATTCTCTCCTTCATACAAGCTGCAGTCACAGACTTCCCATAAACAACTCCCAGACTGGATTTCAGGATAGAGAACAAGGTCAAGGAAGACCATCTCATAACTTGTAACACCTTTCGAAAGACTAACAGAACTATGATACACCTCACCGGGGAACACGTTTATCTCTAAAGAAATAAAAAAAGAATTGAATCAGACTACTCCACTCCTCAGAATGGACCAACTCTGACAGTTACCCTTTGCTGTTGGCAAGGAGTGCGTTTTAAGACCTATTTGTGATTCATCTGAATGGCTATTAACTTGCATGCTGAACACAAAAAATCCTGCTGCAGTGAAATGAAATATTGGATCTCGACAGTAAATTGCCACAGTTTTGGCATTGTGAGGCTGCGTGGGCACAGTGGAGCTTCAGACTAACAGGAATGCTGGCAATGTTAAGCAGTTTTGTTCAATTTGGTTTTCTTCCTATGAAAGTTGAATTTCATCAAAAGTTTATTGTCCTTTACTTGGTTCCAGTAAATTCCCCATCTCCGCAGGGATTGTGGATCTTAAGGTCATGGCATGGATGCTGCACACTCAGACAGTTGTACTGATAATAGCGTCCATACGGAGTACTGAAGTTAAGGAAAGTTGTCATTTAGAGAAAGAGATTTTAAAACTATGAATAAAATGAACTCACAGGTCCCTGAAAGGTCATAGATAGTCTGCAAACGATTTAAACAGATGTTTACAAAAAACCTTAAAAACACAACTTTAATGACTCTATCATGTGACTCTTTTCATGTTATCTGTTTCTCTTCGTCTCCATTTTCTTGCCTTTCACCCAGTAACTGATTTCAGCAAAACATTTAGAAGAATGTCTCAACACTCTAAAATATATCTGAAGAAGGGAGCAAAAGCAGGGATAGGAAGAGGCAAGGAAAGCAAGGAAAGGCTTTTTTTATAAATGTGTGATATGTCAGAGAGCCTGATGTATAAACATACATTATACATTATGTTTAAAGTAAGCAATGTTTGTTGTGTCAAACAGCTTTGAAGCTCATCTGGCAGACGTGATGAAATATAGTTATAGGCTCCAACAAAACAATGGCTAGATTATGCAGCTGTGTAACCAGACGATTTTTAATTAATGTCGGTTCAAATCGACTGCCCAAAGCAAGGATTTTGTGGTGAGCATTATTTTGTTAAATGCTTTTCTCCTCTCCTTGTATCTATCCTCAACTCCTCTGCTTGCATGTGTGGTGGGAGGGGTGGAGGAACCTTGAGAAGACAACAGACAGGCCAGACTGTCCCAGTACAAAGGAAGCTGTTTGGAAAGATGCAGTTTAGCATTGTCTTGCTGGAAAAAAGCAAAGCGTTCTCTGGAGAAGGTGTCTGGATGGGAGCATTAGCTGCTCTAAATTCTTATGCATGGATGGTGCCTTGGCATCGTTGTGAAAATGGCCAGCTCCTGAGCACTGGTAGGGTGGCAAATTCCTCACCTCTCTAGTCCGTGAGATGAGGAATCTATGATTCAAACACAAACATTTCTTATCTTGATTCATCTTGTCATGGAATAGTTTTCGCCTATTCCCTTGTTTGTTTAAAATAAGCGTAGTCCCAGAAGAAGGTGGGATATGTTGACACATGTTGACTTTTTTTGCATGATAAAGCTTTAACAGACATTTGTGATGGCAGGATGAACTGCTCTGTTATTGCGGTGCGGAGAATCATGGGCATCGATTGATTTTCAGCAGTGTCTCTTGCACAGATGGCTCCAGAATCTCTGATTATGATTTATATATTTTTCAAGAGCTGCTTGTGGCCCCCACACCGCCAGAGGGCCCCCAAGTGCACTTAAAATGTCAAAATAACTTGATATAGAAATAAACCAAGAAACAAACAATACATTTATTACACATAAGTCAATGAATAATTACAATAGTAATACACAACTTATTTACTTTCTGCTTGGGGCCCCAGAGAGGCTGGCCCTGGATTACAGCATGTACTGCAGATGATGATTCACTAATCACTATTTTAATATCAATGAGCAATATCTTGGAATTCCTCCACAAGTTGCTGATGTAACTTTGTGGATTATTATTGAGAGACTCTGGATCTTCAAGGTCCTCAAAGTTTGTACCCTGGTATTCCGGTGGAACATTACGTAATGGTTTATTTTGTGAAACTTTCTTTTTCATATAGATTCTGTTTTTATCAGTTGTGGTAAAAACTGCACTCTGACTTGTTTTACACATCTTGGATTTTCGATCATTGTTTGTCCTTACTTCCCATGTATATGTGGGTCAGTTCCCTTTTTTCTTCATGAGATCCTCATCCTCATCCGTCCCTTCCTCTGGATGTTCTGTTTGTGTTTTGGTTCTTTACCCCTTTTGTCCTGCATTTAAATGTATATATGTATACTCTTTCATTAAGGGCCCATTCTTTAACATTTCGACCTTATAACTCTGCATTCTGGACTCTTTTGATGGCAGAGTCACATCTGTTATGTACATTTCTAGAGTTGATGCTGCCCAGTAGCATGAGAAACCAAACATCTTTTTCCTCTTTGGTGTTTGCACAATTTTGCAGTTGAGTTGTGCTTTGTGCATGTGTGGCAGGACAACCAGAGGGCCCGGGCGGGGATCAACCTCCCGGGTGAAAGTCATGCGCGCTTGCCAGTCAGCCAAAGGGATATCCCTGTGGCCAAGTAGCCAGGGCGCATGATCAGTCTGAGGCACACAGTGACAGGACCCACACACTGTCACACATGCATAACAAGCTAGCAAGCTGATATAAACTATTCTGAACAAGCACCGTAATGGATTCAGCAGAAAAAACATTAGAAGACATTATCGGAGGAAGTGGGGAAATAATAGAGAGACCGAGTCAAGATAGGTCTGTTTTTAACTGGAGAGAGCTCACAGTGCAAGTAGGAAGCAAGATGGAAGCAGAATTAGCTGTTGATAGGGGACGTGTCAATGATAAAATGGCAAAACTTAAATGCTGCATCTTTAAACAAACGCTAAGTAACTTTCCAAACTTAAAACTGCTAGGTGAATTTTATCATGTGTAGTTGTGGGTCCGTCACAGCCCACTAGCATCCCGCGTCTGAGAAACTGCACTGTACAGCTTTTACTTGGAGGGAAAGGAACGGTGCAAGAGATAAGACTAGAGTCATCGTAGGACTGACTTTTACTGTGTGCAGAGTGCTCACAGTGAAGGTAGGATGCAAGACGAATGCAGAATTAGCTGCTGATAGCGGGCGCATCACGGAGAAAATCTGCCAAAGTTCTAAAGTGCATCTTTAAATGACTTATTCTTCCACACTGTGTTGTCCATCCAACTGTACACATGACAAAATTCAAGGCCACAATTTAAAGCACTTGAAATAATTTTGAACAAAAAAATAAAGTAAACACTGTTAAGGGCAGTTGAATGAAAAATTAATGCTTAATAGCTCAAGAAGTTCAAGACTTCTAACATTTTGGCTTTTTTTTTTTTTGGCTGCAGAGGCCTCTTTTACTTAGACTAAAATTTTGATATGAATAAAAGAAACTAATCTACTTACAGCCATTAATATCTGCACAACAGAAAACCAGATTTTCTCTATGAAGTTTTTATTATTTGACTCACAGGTCCAACATCTGTTCCTCTCATGTGTAGCTATTCACACACATAACACACAACTGAATAATGACACAAAACAGCCACAATTCCCTCCCCCTAACCTGAGCTCCCATCACACTTTCTGACCTCTGCATTGTGTTTGTCACTTGGACGACCTTTTCCTCTCTGTTCAATTGGCCACCATTATTAGATCTGAGAAACACATCACGATTCTGCCCACTTCCTCCTGCTGTTCGCACCTAAACACACTGTGGGGGAAAAACACTACTGAGTCCCGCAAGAGTGAAGTCAGTCACAGTGCAACAAAGTGGAGAGGCAAGCAGAAGCTTGTGACATTCATAACTCTTAAATAAAAAAGTCTCGTCACACTGGGGAAAAAAAGATTAGCATGTATGTTTTGATGATTCTCCTGATCATTATCAGTGATGATCATAAGAACAATGTAGTACAGAAAACCGCCAAATAAACAAGATAAAGATTGATGTTGTGCAACCCCGGGTCCATTTTTCCTGCAGATTCCTGGTCAAACATGCTTACACTGGTACGAATGGTATAGAAAAAAAGAGAAGCAAGCTTTGGTGAAGCAGAACTCCATGTGAAGATTGCTTCAAATAATTTGATTACAGTTTTACTGCAAAGGAAAATAAATCTGGGTGTTGACCACAGGTTGCTGTTTGTTTGGGTCTGTGGATCATAAGTTCTTTTAAGATTCAATTCAAATCGAAATTCAAAAAATGAATAAGCTTGTTTATCATTATTCTTTTACAAATCTGAAACAAAACTAAAATATGGATGTTTTTGCACTTCTAATTTAAAGTTAAAACTAGAAAAGCGGCACAAGAGCAAAAACTGATTTTGATACAGAATTTTTCGGATTTCCGAGTCTGCGGCAGATTCTTTCTGCAAACTTGCATCTTATCTTTAAAGCGTTTTGCACTTTTTCTTCTTAAGTGTTTCTGGTCTGCATCTGTCCGTCTTGAATCAAGTCACCATGACAACACATACACCTGACCTTACGTCCATGTACAGTAGCAGGAAGCATGTTGTTGTAACATAATCTACGAGAGCAGACAAAAAGCTTATGTGGAATCAGAAACTTAACATGTTGCTGCTTTAATATTTTGGCTGCATGTGTTCACAATATAAAGAGCAAATGATATTATTTGTAAGGGACATAGTTATTGTTTTGCGGTGATCAGTGGATCGATGTGGTAATCCTCCACGTGTAAAAAATATATTTCTGCACAAACAGTGAACAGATGCTGGGATTTTAAAAGATTAAATGACAAACCAAATCATATTTTCTTTCTTCTTTTATTTTCCTTTTCTTTCATTTCTTTCCTTTCTATATTGTTCAGGCCAAGTTCAGACTTTACACAACAACTGACCACACAATCCTATAATCAATTACAGGCAAGTTGGGCCAGGCAATCAAGCACCAGTCAGAAATCCTATTCTGTCACATATCAGTTTAGCAATCGCTGCGCTTTACTGTTGTTCCGTTTAAACCAAGATGAATCAATAAAACTTTTGTTCATAAAGGCAATATTATAACAGTTTGCTCCAGAGAAGTACTATGTTCAATAAGAAATAGGAAATTGGAAAAAAAAAAGTCAAAAAAAGAAATCAGATTTCCTAGCTGGGATGTAAAACATCAGATAATCTACTGGCAGAGCATTTATTATTAATGTATTCCTCATGTGAAATATGTTCTAACTGCTGATGAGAATTGCCTGTTAACCGCAAAGAAAAAGCCAAAGAGAGCTAATGCAGCATGATTTAAAGGCAAAATTGTGAAAAGATGAAGATGAGATTGAATGTTTGTTCTCTGAGGCGGGAGCAAGGCAGAAAAACTCCACTGCAAATCAAGCTTTTGAGTTTGTTGTGACGTTTGAAACCCAAATACATCCTCTCAAATACAAGAGTGATTTCTGTGTTATAGTAGTTTTCTTTAAACTTTCTTTTCCAATTCTAAATACTTATGAGCAGGCAGAGGATGCACTGAGAATGTTAGATGGTACAATCTCATAAATCCAAAGTAAATTTGGTTTTATCTTCACAAAATATCATATTCATAGCTGCACTGATTTGTAGAGCCTTATGGCTGTTTGCGGTACGGAATTGAGCTTCAGCTCACACTTCTATTGATTTGTGGCTGTATCAACTGTCAAATGGCTTTTACACTTATTTTTCTGCCTTGTTTTCCTGCTTCACTGACAACACAATTTTCAGTTGGTTTTCTCCCAACTCAGAAAGCTTTTAGCAGCATCTGCCGCTGTGTCCACACAACATTTCACATCCTCCCCACAGCAGCTTTAATGAAAGTTTTTTTTCATCTTAACTAAAAGGGGAAAAAAAATCCTGTTTGTCTTTTTAGCACTTTACTGTAATGCTGCTTTAAAGCTGTGTGTTTGTAGCAGGGCCTGACGGAGGGTGTGTAAACTAGAGCATATTAAGTTTAAACAGAGCTCAGGCAGAGGAATAAAACCCAGCCAAGCTTTTGTAATTTTCTCACTTTTTGTGACTCAGTCTTAACTGTTAATAGTAAATAATGATTGGGTGGGTAAAATCAGCCGATTAAGGCTAACAGCATCTGGCCATGCGGCTCATCTGCAATAATGCTATTAACAGGCAGGCTGGGAGAGGCAAGCATTTCAACAGAGTAAATTCTTAAATCAATATTCTTTTCATTACCTGTCTTGTGTTCACACCCTCTAACAGCAGTGCTCACAGGAACCTGTTTATGTCTGTGCGCAGCCATCTGCACCTAAGTGTGTGTGTAAGTCCATGAGCATATGTCTCCAAACCGTGTCCCCCTCTGCTTGCATGCCTCACCGCCACCTTCATTTCTGCCCTCTGCACCTCATACGCCACATGCCTATCTGTCATGCTGAAGAAAGCATGACGTAGCAGCCATTTTCATAATTACATCCCACCCCACCTATCTGACCATCGCCACCTCTCTGGACATTCCTCCAGGGTGTGTGAAGACGCCACGTGTTCTCACACACATCTGCGCAAGCATCAATTTATGTGGCGGTTACACATTCCGCCTATAAAGGGCAAGGCTTCGTCTCGCAGCTTCCCGTCCTTCAACAATTACAGATAACAAGATGAACATTGGGAATGAAAAGTCATCAGGGTTCCCTTTCAGCTGGAGGTGGGCAGCCATATCAGCCTCCACCATCTTTAGGATCACCTTGGTTTTTGTGTGTGTGCTCAATGTTAAATTGAAATTGTGGTGTTTGGGCAGTGGGCAGCATTTCCCCCACTTCACCCCCTTCCCATCAACACACTCACACACACAAACACACAGATGCACACCCTGCCAGAGCCTACATGTCGGTCATTTTCCCTGCAGCCCCTTACTTTGCCTCTTTTTTCCCTCCCGGCTCCATCTGCTGGGGTTGAAAGGGTTTTAATTTCTGATCCAATCTCCACTCTTTGGCTGGTAATGTGGCAGCATACTGCAACCAAAAAGAGCAGGGATGTAATGTTGGTGTGGCGTTAAATGCTACCTGTCCCTGTTAAGCCTGTCTGGCCATGTAGATAGCCTCAACTCACAGGCATTAGGTACAACTGGAATAGCCCTCATCTGCTGCTGGGAGCACGGAGCACATCTGATAATAAGGTGTTGATAGTGGACATTAGCTTGGTGGTTTCTGCAGCCTGATATACCAGCAGACCATGGGCAACGGCAGGAACAGGGATGGACAGGAAGTTACAGATAGCAAACAGTAATCACACAGCAATTCACATATCAGTCACTCATTTGTGAAATGAACACACAGAATTTCAAAATTTAAAGTGGCTTCAGTCGGGTTGGACTGTGTCCTGCAAGGTGTGATGAAAACTGACATGCATGAAAAATCCAAATGATCTTGTTTGTTGATTCCAGTTAAAATATAGGTGAGGCACAAAGGAGTTGACACTCGCACAAGGCAGCTTCTCTGCAACATGACAAAGACTAGTAGAGACTGTCAACTTTTATTGATATAAGCTCAATCACAAATTCACTTCCCCCATCGATGTTCAGCTATAGTCACATGCTTATTGTAATGGTAAATCTATATAAAGGGTGCATGACATGCCTCACACAACTCAATTAATGTACAGATTAATCATCTTTTTATGAAACTTTACACATTCAAAAATAGTTCCTGCTTTTCTTTTAAATGTCAAGAAAAACTGGTGGAACAAATTACCCCAAAAGGAAAATACAAATAATACAGCATACTTATTGGGTTGGTTTGTGATTATTGGTGCAATATATACAATGTTTTGCAACATTTTATCTTATCTAAGTGTTCTGCATCACTGTGAGTTTCAATTATAAATTATTTATCCTTATTAATTTCAGTTATAAATCAGTCATGCCATGAGCTGAATGGGATGTGAATGAGAAGAACAGGGCATGTACATATTATAAGAAAAGAAAAAAAAACATAAAAACATCTTAACCTGCTAAACAGAGATTTGTTCTGGAAGAATATTTTGGACATGTTAAAAAAGAAAGCATTTATAAATATGTTTAAGCAAAAAAATCATGTTAAGTCAACATCTTTAGAACGTCCAACGAGAATTGTGTTGACTCAGCGTACAGTAGGAAGTCTTGTTTCTCTCATGTTGCTGTGTATTTATCCCGAATGGGAATCCCGACTTTCGGACCTTTATGTTCCCAGGATTTTTGATGTGGAATAACTCTGCTGTGATGATGAACTCCTTCACCTTGAAGATGATTCAGTGTGGAAAAAATATTGCTAGAAAAATACAAAGAAAAGTTTCTGGACTGTCATTGACTAGATGTTTCACCAAAACTGGCAGGACATGCAGTTCCAGGCTGTTCTTTCATGTAGCATTGTGTACCTGCTGGACATGGTCTTTAGCACTATTAATGATGAAGAAAAAAGAAAAAACACACCTGAGATTTCTTCCCTGCAAACCAAATATATTGTATTCTTTCTTGAAGTATTATTCTTTGTTTGCTCTGAGTGTGGGGTGGGAAGGAAGATATGAGACTGTCCAATGAGACTGAGGATAAAAGGAGACTAGTGGAAGTAAAAGGAAAAACAGGGCAAAATTTCTACTGATGCGACTAATCTGGTGTCTTAGGATACAGGACTGAGGTGGATCCTTTCTATCCAGCATGTTGGACTAAAATTTCTCCTTTCAGGCTGGCTTGAGAGATTTTTGTGGTTTCAATACACAACTCAGAAAGAACTCAAAGTTCAGGAGTCTGCTTTGTGTGCAGATTATATGGAGACCAGAACAGCCAGGGATCAAAAGCACCCAGTCACTACCACATACACAAACTGGAAGTAGAATTTGATTCTTTAAAGTAGCATGAAATATCCAACATGTAAAAAGGCCTCAGTGAAGTGTTGGAAGAGCTGTGAAAGCTGCAGAGGTCTAGGGACATCACAGACAGGCTGCATCAGTGTGGATCGTAGGGAGTATTTCAGTTGTGACAGCTTTCCATGAGAAGCAGGGGATTGCTTTTCCAGGTCACAATGAAGCACCAGACAATGGAGTATCTTACGAGTGCATGCAGCCTTCTGAGAAGTTTGATCCACTCTAACCATCATCCCAACATGAAATCATTCAAAAGGCGTTTGATGTTGTAACTTAAAGGATCATCTCTGAGATTGACGTGGAAACATGTGGTCTGTAATGATGCAGGGGATCTCTGTTCAGAGCGGCCTGAGAGTCCACAGGGCTTGCTGAAAGAGACATTCCCAGGATTTTCCCAGCTTGAGGCGTTTGATGGTAGCTCTATCACTGACACCATGAAGTAGTAACTTGAGAAACATGGAGTTAGACACAGTACATGTGTTGCCCACTCCTATGATGGTGCTTCTTATGTGGGGGAGGCAGTGAGAGATGCACCAGACTGATTCAGACAGAAAGCATAAAAATATTTCGGTCTATAAACCTCATGCTTCACTTTCCACAAGTTACACATCATAGTCAAGTGTATTTCCTTCTTCTTAAAGCTTTAAAAAAGAACCCTAATGTTGAAGATGATCAAACCCACTACAACAGCGGTTGAAATATGTAACTAATTACCAACCAATGAGACAAACAAAAGCAAGAAGATTACTTCTTTAGAGTTTGAAACTTTACAACTTTACTAAAGAGATGACTTGGGTGGACGTGCAATGACACTTTAACTCACCCCAGTCGCCGTAATTGCCTTTATAGTTTTAGATATTACAGCTTTAATCAAACATTAGCTGTGCCCAGAACATTGCAGGATTCATTCTTTAATTAGAAAATACACCCATTTTGCTATTAACAAGCTGTAAGAGTTTTGCAAAAGGCAATTTTCACAAACTTTTACTTAATGTTTGACAGAGAATAGCTTTGTCAATTTCGTTCTAAAGACTATGTTATAAAAATACAAGGATATTTAAATCCAGTGCTAATCTTGTGACTGGTTGTCGGGCTGCGTCAATTCCAAACATCAGGCACGCTCACTGTCAAATGGTAATACATGTACAAATAAAACCTTTGTAATAAAAGACACTATACCTGTCAAAATTGCCATAATATATGCTTGTCAAAAGGCTTAGTATTTACACTTCTGATTCTGTATAGCGAGAAGTTCAACGTGCGAACACGAGTTTATCATGGACGACATAATGGGGTGAAGATTCTCAGCCAGGTACTGAGAATCCTGTAGGTAGGGCCAGTTTTATAGATTCATTTTTTAATTTGTCAACTCTGAGCCGTGGTTTTCAGAGGCTCATATTTCAAAGGCATGAAAAAAGCTTGCTTTGTGTGCTTTCTGGGCTCTGAAAATCAAAGGAACCATGTAAAATGTTCAGATCCTGAGTCATTTGGTTCAATTAATGAGTCCTATAATCCGATCCAAATAAACACATTACACGATCCACATCATCCAGTAACCACTCTGTTCATATAAACCAATTCATAATCAATAAATTTCATAGATAGGCAAACCAACAGATTGCTTTGAAACATTTATTTTTTATTCAATCCACTATCTTGAACAGGGCAACAGTGGAGGCAAAAGCTCGCAAAACTTCCAGCAAAACCAGACGTGGCACCATCTGCCTTGACTAGTTTTGAGGTGGAGAGAACAGGAAAGAAGCACCATTAACTCTAAGCCTGAGATAGCTGCTCAGAAAGAAAAAAGAGAAACACAAATTTATGATAAATTCATTAAAAACTAACTAATACAAATTTACCCCTGGTTAGAATGAAATGTGCCAATTTTTACCATTAAAATCCATCTAACTAAAGTACATTGAGGTTTCAGAGCAATGTATTCTCTAACATCTATTTCATGGGAAACCTTGTACACAAAAAAAATGCTAAACCATATGTAGTGGCCTGGCCGCTTCATGAAAGAAAACACGAAGCCCCTGAACTGTGCTGCAGCTAAAAGACAATTAGAGGGCATGTCTTTCCTAAAACTAAATACCAGAAGAAGATCATCCTGTTCCAGCTCTCTACAGATGCTGCTGCCATCAAATTCAGCTTATATTTCCCACAAAATGATGAAATGTCTCACACAATGTTTAGGTTCTACTGGGAATGAAATATTAACTCATAAGATTAGCAAATTGTACTGACATTTAGCATAGGGTCCAAACTTTTTTTGAAATTGGGGCTGTACTTCCCTGGTTCCTTGATCTTTTATTTACTGCATCTATTTGAAGGTAGCAAACCAATACCACAATTAGGAAATGACTAATGACTCATTAATTATATAAAAAACAAATCTAAAAAATTAAATTATATTGAAGCAAATTGTCTTTTGAAATGCATAATCTCAGAGTCTTATACTGTAAATGTCCTATAGATACACAATTTTTCCATAAGGGATAAATTCCCTGTTTATTTAATTATTTATATAAATATTTTTTTATTTGATGTATTTTTACTGTATACAAATCCTGCCTAATAAATGTAAATGAGATGATTTGCACAGTTTTTAAGATGACTTGAGACATGTTCGGTCTGTTAGATCAGCTGTAGGAAAAATACATGACTCAGACAAATAAGAACTGAGAAGAAAACACTGGAGAGGAAATAGTGAGAGTGATAGAACAGATACCGCAAAGCACTTCAGAGGTTCAGGATGTGGGCAGCACATAAAAAAAGGAAGCAAGAAAATAAAGCCTGCTGAACAAAAGGAGAAAAAGAAATCCACAAAAGGGCATAGTGAAACATTTTCAGTGTCTGGGCCAGTCAGAAATCTGATAAGCATTTATCCTCCAAAGCACTCCCAGACGTAAGGGAAAACATGGCACACAGTGTTTATCACCCCAGAGCTATTATTAGGAATCGGACAGATTAGTAGTGATATTCTTAAAAAATGAGAGTTTTAACAAAGGGAGTGAGTTATTAGCATGCTACTGCACATCAAAAGAGGTTCAGAGTGGGCTTTTCATCCAGGCTTAAACCCTCTCTTCCAGTGAAAAGCCCTCAGATAAATACATTTCTGATTCACCTGCGAGCATGACTGTGTGCATAAGTGAATGAATCAAGGCATGTGTGTCTGTGTGTGTCGGTCTGATCGCATGCTCAGGTGGGTTCACAGTGCTAACAAATGAGGCTACATTTGAGCTACTTAGCAGTGACAGAGACGATGCTATAATGACAAAAAGACCAAAAAAAAAAATCTGACCACCAGCTATTTGCAATAGTCAGTAGGCAGGCGAATCTGCCATTATTTGCCTGCTACTGTGGCTTAGTAGTCTGCTATTCTTTCTCTCACAAGATGGCAGTGTATCGCCTTGGATTCCTGGCATCAGAGAGAGAGAGGGAGAGAGATCCGAGACTCCCGGACACAACCAAGCTGCCTAAATTGGACTTTCAAGTGAGAGGTATCAGTTGAAGCATACAAAAGCTGATAGTAGCGTCTTTCAATCTTAATAATGTGCTGAAAACAGTTGTGCGTGGTCTTATTGATTGGACAACTTGGTTTGAATGAGAAACAATGGCTTTGGAAAGAAAGTCAGAGTGTGTAGACTGGAACAGTTTGTATCTGGTTGCATGGGTTCCTTTGTGAGTGCACACACAGACGTGGACGTGGTATTTCTGTGAGTGCACATGCGCTTTGATTGTGTTTTGGGAGATACGCGGGCACCATTGTGCTGTATTACATTGCATTGATAATTTCAGCTTTCTCCTTTGTTCACGCAGCTGCATCATTTGTTGAGAATGAGGACAACACGCCTCAAATCCCCTGCTAAAAAAGGGGCTGAATAGGATGGGGAATTTGAAAAAAAGGCCTCAGTGTGCAAGTCTTCAGCCTTCTGCTCATTTTTAAGTATAGGTGGACTTTAGAAGTCTTCAATGATATCAGTCACATGAACATGTTATTCAAGCGTTTTAACAAAAAACGCTGGCCTTTGAACAAGTCCTCAGAGGCTCTTCACACAGGACATCTGATCCACATTGTTGCAGTGTGTCACTGACTGACAATGCAGTGGCAGGAGTGCAAATATACTGTATATCAAGCCGGAGAGATAAGACGCTCTCTCGGGAAACATCAAATCTGAAAACCCGGAGGAGCCCGTGGCCTGACGTGGAGCTAAACGGTAGCAGATCGGAACAAGATGCCTCTCGTAATGATGCCTCTGCGGTGTTTGCATACTCTGGGGCTGAGCTCAAAACAAATTAGGAGGTGTTTTCTTCTCTAAATATTACAACAGTTGGACGGTGGCCTGGAATCACTGATATAAAAAGCATCAACCTGGGGCCAGTTACAGGATTATTAGAAACCCATAAAGTGTTTCGTTCCTGAGGTGCTTCTGTGGACTTAAACATTAAATAAATACACAACTCACAAAAACTTAGGGATATTCAGCTTTTTGTGCGACGTAAGAAAATACCTGAAATGCACAAGAACCACTAAAGCTGAAGTTAATTTTACCGTCAGTAAATGTTAAAACAAACAGTGTTTGGTGTTAGGATATTTATTACATGATATACTGTTTTCTAAGAAGGGAATTAAAATAAACAAAAACCCAGACAAACTGTCCTAAATGATTTGCATATATGTAAGGAGAAGAAGGAAGACAAATTCAGGTTTGATTTGACAACTTGTTAGTCTAAACGAGACATTTCAGTGTCTGTGACTTCATCCATTTTCTATCAGGGCAAACACCAGATGAGGTGGCATTTCTCTCTGTATATGTGTAAGTAGAACAGACTATTTTCTGAACAATTTCCTGTAATTCTTGAAGGTCTTGGGTATTACTTGACTTTTCAAACAGCAGAGAAAAAAGTGAATGCAAGCTTGACTTTTTAAAGCCTGCTGCTGTCTGACTGTGAGGAGGGCAGTGGCTGACACTGTCCACTGTGCTAGCATGGAGGAGGAATACCGAACCTACAGAGAGCAGAGGGGGGAATGATTGGCAGAGGAAACACTGGATTTTATTCTCAACAATAAAAACATGGTACATTTTGGTGAGCAGAGGTCAATCTGAGACAAATGCCTGACAAAACAGAAAATGAACGACCTTTGCAAAAGTTTGAAACTATTTCTTTACCATCTTTGTAGATTATTATACAAGATTTGTGTTGTATATTCCAATGTGGGTTATTAAAAGCAGTTTCTGTCCAGTTTATGCGCCAATGTCTGGCTAACATCAAAAACAGAATAACTTTGAGATTTCTAGATTAGATACACTTATCAGTGTATATCGACCCCTGTCTAACATCTAGATATTCATGATTCTGTCCAAGTCGGCAGATACGGGGTAATTAGAACTGCCTTAGTAATGGTGGTGTAACCCATGCTATTTCATGACACTCTAAATTCTGAGGTCCCTTAAATGCCTCATAACTTAAGCGCAGTTGAGTTTTCTTATGACACTCTAGTTTCCAACGGTTTCCAAAAACGCCTGTGCTAGCAAAGAAGCTGTGCTGCAGCCCTTGAAGGAAAACACTCGATCCGGCCTAAGCAGGCCGTATTGTGAACCCCTCTAGTTGTTTTGTTGGGTTGTTCTCCATCCTGGATGAGAGTGTTCTCCGGGGGCATCACAAGCCAGCTCATCAGGTGGGCCGCCACTGCTACTCACCTGCCTTCATCTGGACCACAGATCCAAGGCTCCCTGTTCCAAGGAGTGGTAGGAACACCATCAGGAAAACTCAAATTAGGGAGAGAAGGAAGAAATCTTCCAGAACTCTTTGGGGTTGTACATCCGAGCTCAAACTACTTGAGAGCAAAGTTCTCCCTGTTGGGGCAATTAACTGTTAAAGAAACCTCAAACTGAGTACTTACATGTGGGAAGCCACAGTGGTTGAAATCCATCAGTTGTAGAAATCAAGATATTTTTGTTTGTTTTTTTGTTGTTGTTGTTGTTTTTCATTTCCTTATTCCAAATTGTCCCATTCCACTTATTTTGTGTCAATTGCAATATTTGTTTTCCTTATAAATTTTGTTAATACACATCGTGTTTTCCTTTGCTTTGTGTGGGTGTTATTCTTGTGTTGTGGAAGTGTCTTAGCTCCCAGAGTTACTACTGCCAATCTCCTTTCCAAACCCAGAGATATATTTTGATATTATAGGCGATAAGAGTGTGGATAGTCCTGGTGAGAGT
>JAVQJG010158991.1:0-11832 GCA_036024015.1 Craterocephalus amniculus
CTGCCGAGTGGACGTCTCGGTGAGAAGTGAAGCATCTTTGTTGTTACATGTGCTGATGTTCATGTTTTCATTTAAAAGGAACTGGAGAAATTTGAGGCCAAAGCCAAAGATTTATGGACTGATGATCCCCGGGGCAAATGATACGCACAGCTGGGACTCAGGAGATGATCCATTTCAGAATAAATTCATCTGTGAGGATGACGCCCTGATCAGTTTTCTTCCTCTTAATAACCAACCATAATGATCAAAAATGTGGTATATACCACCGTCTCCATGGTGACACGATGTTTGTTTTATTTCCTTTGAATCAGGTCAGAGAAATTAAGTTTCTTTGCCAGTAAATTGAAACCAGCTTCTTTCAGTTTACAATGTCCTTTTCGTTTTTAAAGAAAATCATCCTTACAGGAGAAAACTAGAGAAGGATCTCATGTTGTCTTTTCAGCAAATTAAACGCTTGTTAAGGAGGACCGGGAGGGTCACTGAAAAAGAAATATAGCATTTCATGATTAATTCATTGTGAAATAAGAATATAAATGACTAAATTACTTAATTACAGAATCCAACAATTTGGATGCTTGCCAAAAGAGGTGGGACTTCTTGACTGTATTGTTTCAAATTCTCTCACTTTCGCTCTCTCTCGGTGGAAATCGTATACCCTAGCTTTAACTTAAAAAAACAACATTAACTTGTTATTAATATGATTTGATATTTATTTCTTTGGTAAGTGAGCATGTTATAAGTGGGAAAATGCCCTTCAAGGTGTCCATGATCAGAAATGAAGTCAGTTTAATATGTTGGATGGTTCATGCTTCTGCGTCGTCCATTAAGTTCTGATTACAGACACCTTATCAGGCATTATCCTGACTGAAAGGAGAATTTCCCTTTTTTTTAACCTAGGGTCTGTTTACATAAGGATCGCCAGCTAATACACATACCTTCATTCATTTCTCCTCTGTAGTACATTGTCAGACACTCGTTGGGACAATCAGAGAACTTTAGTGTGAAAAAAAAGCCAGTTTTTAGGGCGAACTTAGACGCAGAGTGAGTAGCCCGATAGTTATCATTAGCTGTGCTGCTAGCTGCCTGCCCAGCTAAACACTGGAGCTGTCTTGAAAGTTCCTTTTTCCATCACTCACATGTATGAAAGGAAAGATGAAAACAGACTCCAAGGTAAAAAAAAAAAAGTGAAATTCTCCTTAAAACTTGTTTAACATGACCAGACATCGTTTAAGCCTAATGTGGCGCATTTATGAGCCTATAGCACTTATGCCTGCACTATAGACGTATAAATTAGACCACATGTAACTAGCTAACAATCTCTTCTGACTGACCCACCTGTCTTTGATTGCATCCATGAAATCCTGCTGCACATCACCATGACAAACACATGAAATTGCCCTAAAACTGCAGCACCATGCTACGATTCTGATAGTTTTATACCTTTATTCAGTTAAAAGACGAGTTGTTTTTATCTAGGGAACACTTTGTGTTTCCTTGGAATGAAAGACACTTTATAAATTACATTTAATTTGATTTAATTTAGAAGAACTTTGTCCACTGAGTCTTTTTTTACCTCCACTGAAATCAACTCATCTAAATGCTGAGAAAGCGGCGTCCTGCAGGCTTTACATGTTCCCCTGCTTCAAGTGTCAAATTAAAGGATCATTCTGCAGAACTTGACCCATTTGTTTCTACTTAACAAACCTGACTCATTAGAAACAGGATGGGGTAAGGCTCCATACCGTGCACCAATCACATGAGCTTTATTTCAGTTTTTGGCACCAGTGACCCATCTAGGGTGCAGCTCTGCATTGGAGTCTGTGTCAATAGAAAACGGATAGATGGATGGAAATACACAATAAACTACAACATATGACACTTTTTAAGGTGGGAAAGTGAGTATTTGTCTCCATCATAAGTCCAAATGTAATCCTTTAAAAAAAAAATGTAACTGCAACGCTTCATTTGGGACATTAATCCCACCTTAGCTGCAAGACTTCTGCTTAGATGTCACTATGTCACTTTGTTCTCAGAATCTTTTCATGAATTGTGTGTGCAAAATAAAGAAATACGTTTGCAGTCACATGTGAACGTCTCAGCTCCTTATAAACATCTCCGCTGCAAGACTCAAAGTCCTTCTCAGGACTCCCACATCTCAGCTGAGCTGGAAGCTTTCAGTGTTTAACAAGAAAGATTAAATTGTTTAAAATACCATCAAAAGATTTTATGTCTTTTAATGTTTTGGTCATTTTATGTTAAACCATGTGTTGCAATAGGGTGATTTATAAATAAAGTTGGCTTGGATAAAAAACAATGTGACATTTTGGTGTTGTGTGACTAAACCATCCTAAAGGAAGCAGCAGGGGGAGCCAGTTTATTTCACTCTGGTTCTTTTTGCCTCATCGTCTCTAAAAACAAGCTAATCTAATACCATATTTTACCCTGAATACTTAATTTTTCATCATGTTTTTATATGAATGTGAATAAAAATGATAATAAACTGAGCTTTTCTGCATGATAAGGCATCTTTGTGGAGTTTAATAGAGTGGCAGAGGTGTCATAATAGTAGGAAATAGTAGAAAAATAAGGAGTAAAGACAAACGATTCCAGAAACAACCATAAAATGTAAAATTAAAATATTTATTGAATCATTTCAATTTATTTTTGTCAAGTTGTCTGGATTCTATTTTATTTGATTGAATTTTTTTGGAAGCACCTACGGAAACCAACAGATTGCATTGAAGACAAGTTTCAGAGCAATCCCCCGACCTGAGCATGCACATGGGCGACGGTGGAGAGGAAAACAAAAACTATTTCCATAGAAAATAAAACCTCCAGCAGAACCGGGCTCAGGTAGGGCGGCCATCTGCCTCGGCCGGTCGGGTTAGAGGACAGGACAGAGGACAACGGGACAAAAAAAGACAAGAAAACACAAGTTAGTATCAAAAATAGCATCATTACACACAAAATATACATATATAAAAATATAAAACTAAGTAAAAGATACATGCTGAGAAAGAGATAAAACAGTGCATGTTAGTATCAGTAATATATTCTAACTATAACTATAATAGTATTATTACACACAATATATACATATAAAAAGTATAAATAAAGGATTGTGTGTAGAAAGAGACAAAAAGGACAAGTTAGTATTAAAAATAGCATCATTACACACATATACAGTATACATGTAAAATATACAGCTAAGTAAAGGATACATGCTGAGAAAGAGATAAAAAGTACACATAAGTAACAATAATATTACAGACACACAATATATATATATATATTTATTTATATATACATATATATACTTACATATCTATATATATATATAGATATGATGTGTGTGTGTATAAGCACAAGTAAACAGCGATGATATATATATACATATACACATGGTGTATGTATATATATATATATATTTGGCTGTCATTGTGCACCCGAGCACTGTGTGTGTGTGTGTGTGTGTGTGTGTGTGTGTTAACCGTCTCAGACCATTGCTACTGGTATCTGAGCTTTTTTAGGCGTTGTTTTCTTTTTTAAAACTAAACTCTTTTTTTTCCCCCGTTGTTGGTTCTTTTTTATGTTCTTTTCATGGTTTGCATTGTTGACTTGTCTTTACATTATGGTCTTGTAACTTTTTCTTGTTTGTTTTTTTCCGGAAACATTTATATTTTCATCTATTTTATGTTCCCGTCTGTTTTTTAGGCATTCCTCCCTCCCTCTCTCTCTTCTGTGCAAACTTTCTGATCTATGTTTTTTTCTGGTCTTTTCTGCTGTTTTTTCTGTTTTTTAAACTTTACTCACTCTATTTTATCTTCCACTCTGTTTTTAGGTATACCTACCTCCCTCTCTCTCTCTATCTTCCTTTAAACCTTCTTATCTTTATGTTTTTTGTTTTTGTCTGTTTGTGTTATTCTCCATATCTGCTCTTTTCAGTGTTTTTTTGTGTTTTTTCTCTGTTTATTAAACTTTATTCCCTCTATTTTATCTTCCTGTCTGCTTTTGAGGCATTCCTCCTTCCTTCTCTGTCTCTCTCTTCCTTTAAACCTTCAAATTTATGTTTTTTGTTGTTGTTTTTTTGGTCTTCTCAGTGTTGTTTAGAGTTTTCCATGTTTTAAACTCCATTTTCCTCTATTTTAAGCTCCTCTTTTATCTTCCATCCTTTGTTTTGTTTACTTTTTTTGCCTCCCTCTCTCTCTTTCCCTGCTTTAAGTTGTTCTTTTTCTGTTTTTTGTCTTTCTGTTGGATTTCTGGTGGGACTGTATTATGCATATTTAGATGCTGGTCCTGTATCCGGATTCTCTCTCTTCTGTCTCGAGGGAACTCAGAAATTCTGCCCTCCTCGTCTCGGTTCTGCTGGAATCCTGTAGATTTAGTTTCAGCTGAATTACTTCCCCCCGGGGGGTTTTCCGCCTCCCTGTCCATTATTCTGTTGGTGTGTACTCTGAAGCTGTAGATGCAGGTGTACTCCGGCTCGCCCCAGTTGCTGTGGACCTGCACCCTCACGAATCTGAACAATTCTGTGCGATGATCCTGCGGGACAACAGAGAGAAACGAGTGTTAGTGGGACTGAAATAAAGTGACTGAAGTGGTGTGTGTGAAAACGTTGCATATACTTACAGCTATCTTGAAGGTCTGGAAGCGGCCGCCGTTGATGTCGTACAGAAACACCCCGATGAGCATTCCTATGTCGTCTGTAGTCTGCTGTCCCTGTAAGAAAATAAAAGACACATTTATGGTTAAAACTTTGGTTTCTCTGGACCTGTGAAGTAGGGCTGCGATACACTTGCTGCAAGCTGCGATATTGACTTGAGCGGACTGCGCAAAATGAATTTAAGTGCATATTGGCGGCAAGACTTTTCCCCTTTACTTTGTAAAGTAAAAGTAAAATTATCAAAACTTTTTCCTTGTTTTCAAAGCCCATTTTTAACTCGTTTAGTGGAAAAAAGACAGAAATACAACGGAGCAGCAGCTGTAACTTTCCTCCGGTATCGACAATTTTGACCAGGATTTGCCTTCGTACTCTAGTTTACAGCAAATATGTGCACAGACCAGGCAAAGCGTTTGTGTGCACAGCAAGTATATCCCAGCCCTTAAGATGTTAGCGATGATTTTTAGTATTAAAGCAATGAGAAACAAGTGACTTACATAGACAGAAAACTCCTTCGGTGCACCAGCAATGGCGCCAGTTGGAGACACCGACTTGGCAACGTGACCCAGAGTCACGTGGGCGATGGGGAATATTCCCGGTAGCGAGATGGTTATCTGTCCTCGCTGTCCCGCGAAGGCCCAGCAGTTCCCTGGAACCAGATCTGTTGACCCCTGGAGGAAAAAAGAAATAAAATTTATGTTTAGTTGCTTTGTCTTATGTGTATAAATCTGTTATGTGTTGTTAAATAATGATTCATTACGTTTTCTGAACGTATTTCATACCTTTATGACAACTGTTGGAGGAATAGGTTTACAGATGCCCAACCATCCGCATAAAAATGAAGATTTTATCTTTAGATACGGCGGTGAGGTCCGGGAATCAACAATCCTCGCTCCTGCATCAAAAGCACACAATAATGTTAGTTAGGAATGTCAGAAATGATAATTACTGTCTGATATATTATATGGCGACTGTAATGAGGATTTTTTTTTTAGGATGACTTACCGAGTGATGTGAGAGCCACGTTTGGCAGGACCTCGGCTTCAGGTAAGAGATAGTCAACCTTCCTCTTTAACTCTTGAACCTCTTCGTACAATGCCGTCAAAGCCGGGTTTAGGGCACATATGCTCTGGTTTAGAGTCATGAATTGTAGTGCTAGGATGAGAAACGATACGGTTAGAGATACGATTCAAAAGATAAACATTTTCCAAATTGATCAAATAGGGATTCTAAATAATTTTAGTGAGGTGACATTACTTACCAGTTAGAATTAGGAAGCCTACGGGCCATACGGACCAAAAGGTTGATCGTTTTTCCACAAATTTGCCAGATGTTTGGGAGTTCATGTTTCCATGGACGTACGCCTCCTCAAACTGCGACTGTATCATCTCCTCCAATGCTTCAGGAGGAAATTTTCGCCTCCTACGAGACTTGAATGCTCTAAAGAAAACCAAAAATGTTAGTGAGAAGTTTAGCGGGTTATTACACAGAAAAAATATATAATATTTCTGGGGGAAAAGTACATATTTGACAATTTGTACTTACCTGAAGAGCCTTTCTTTATACGAAATGATTGGGCAACCCTTATCATCGTAATAGCCTAAAGCTACCAGCCGCTCACTCTTTCTTGCCATTTCTATGATTATAAGGAGAAACACAGAAAGATGGTTCGTGACACGGAGTACAACTACTCGCTGGCTGTAGTTTTCGAAGAAAACTGGCACGATATTTGATTTCGGTACTGAGGACGAATCGGAAATTATTCGGTTCCCTGTAACAAAGCAAATTTATCGTCTAGAAATATTTAAAATTACCTTTTGATTTTGGTTTTAAAATATTCTCTCTGGGTTGATTTTCTCTTGGATAACTTTCTCTGGGGATGACTTTAGCAAACCTCCCTTGCGTTGACCAAGAAAAAACTGACTCAGAATAGAATTGTACATCTTCTAAAGGGCCTTCATACGTCACGACCACTCTGACGCATTACAGGACCATTAGAATGTCGAACGAGGACCTTCACGCATGCGCACATGTGAGCTTGGAACGTTTTGAAGAGTTGAAATCCGGTCCGTTCGACTCGGTTTTCTTCCCACGTGGAGGCGGCTGCGTGACACTGCGTGAGCCCGTGGTTTTTGAAGGATGAAAGAAGTAATAAGTCCGTCTCGCGGACAGCTTAGGCCCGGTTATTATTGATGATCAGCTCCGCTGAGTTTTAGGATGATGGGGATTCATGTCTGAATTACATTCATTCATTCATTTATTTATTAATCCATTTATTTATTTTGTATTTTTTTGTTACTATTATCGTACATATTTGTCACCCTAAGATGTGCAGGTGTCGAAAAATAAATACATGTGCGTAAAAGGAAGTTTAATTATTGGTATGAGGCTGTTCTACATAGGTGGAAATACTTTTCAGTCACCATTAAAATTTTACACAATAACAAATATATATATATTTTTTTAAGTTTTGAATTGCTTGAGTTTACGACGTGTTGATTAATTTGGCAGTGACTGTACTCACAGAGATTTTAGCTGAAGACCCAAGAGTGGTTGTAAAGTTTCACAATGCATTGATAGATAGATATTTTATAGCAACAAGCCCACCTAAAAACACTTAAACACAAGTTAGTCGATATGTCTTATTGCTTTAGTTTAGAGTTAGGGGAGTAAATTATTGTGATCAGCACTGATAATTTATTTGCCCCCAATTGTTAATGCTTTTAAGTCTCTAATTATTTGTAATCAGGTGAATTTCTGGCTCGGTTTTGTTATTTAAAAACTTTTATATAGGCTATGTTTTAAAATGTTCTTTAGTGATACAATATATTTTTGCTCAGATAGAAAATCAGTTAAACCAAAATCCAAAAAATTATATTCCCCGTCTGTTCTCCTGTTGGTGTCGCGCGCTGTCATCTCCTCAGAAGTAACATGGACGCGCAGACATGTAAACAACTAAATAAGGCGCCGTCGTGAGCACTGCGGATACTGCCACCCTAACTTTAGAGTAAAGTTTATTAAAGAGGAGGGAATATTGGAGCAGCAGGCTTCAGCGTCTGCAGGTAAATCCAGGAAGTTGAATCCGCCGCGTCCTCCACACCTGGAGAGGTGAGTCACTGCTAGCTAAGTGTTAGCATTGTTAGCAACGAGCCACTGCAGCGCAAACGTTAGCTCGTATTAATTAAATACTCCATCAGAATGACTCCACTAGATGTTTCCAGAAGAATGAGACATTTATTGAACACAATTTCCTTAAACTAGTGGTAAACTGGGACCAAACTGGGCTTTTATTTGGTCTGTTTAGGTACATCTGCTCTCGATTTGGGAATATGAGGAATATTTTTTGAGCCTGCAAACATTGGTGGGGTCCAGCAATAGGCAAGGCAAGTTTATTTGTATAGCACATTTTCAGGTACAAGACATTTCAAAGTGCTTTACATAAAACATTAAAGGATAAATGCAAGAAGAATGATATTAAAATCTTTTTTTTAAAAAAATCATTCAAAAGATTAAAAGCAAGAGAAGTTAAAAGATACCGTGCCAATATGATGAACATTTAGAATAATATTTAATATTTTTCAAGAGTGATTGCAAAGCTATTGTTCTATTTATTTGGTTTAATTTTAACATGTAAGCTGCTTAACATCTGATTTAATTTTATTGCTTAATTGCTTGGAAATAAATAAAATCAAACTCAAGAGGGACTTCGTACATGTAGTATCAAGATATACTTGATAAAGTAAATTTTAGCCTCAGAGGCTTAAAACCCACCTCTTGGACATTTTGAAATGGTTCAGGATCTTGATGAAAAGAACCTTGATTCTGATGAGAAACAATTTTTTGGGCAACCCTAGTTTTTGCCATGTAAAACACTTTGTGTTGCTCCTTCAGGAAAAGCGCTTTATTCATAAATTAACTTAATTAGATTAAAACATTTAAAAAAATTTAAGGATCTAGTACATGTAGTTTAAAACTCTTCCCTCGTATTGTGTAGAAAAAGATGTGTGTAAATAATTTCACTAAGTTGTGGCTGAAGTTGTTTTTTTATCCCCAGTAATTTTGCCCCACAGTGAGCAAACAAACCGAGCTGTAATAAAATGCATTTATTTCATGTTGTTTAAGTCTTTTCTTATATTTATTAGAACATTTCTGTTGTTTAGATTGTTGTGTTTCTGTGGTGTTCAGCTCTTCATCTACCTCCTGGGTTCTTCCTGTCAGCACCGTTCGGCCGAACTGTAGCAGCCGAGTGGAGGAGACATTTAACGGCTGCATGCAGAGACGTCGTCCAGCTGACTTGTGGCGTCCTGACAACATGCTGGTGATCTTTGCTCCACACATGGTAGCAGCTAGTCGCAGATGGAGAGGAGGAGGAGGTGATGAAGCCGAGGAAGAGCCTCTAAAGGTTAGAAAAGCCCCGTCGTTTTTAAAGATCTGTTTATCACCTGGTTGTGTCTTCATGAGCAGGACTTCATGTAGGACAGATGTGTCATCATGTCTAATGTTGAGACATTTTACAGTAAAGCTCAATGATGAAAGAACCCATTTCTTTTAAAGATCAGCAAAAGCCTGTTCATTTTATTCGTGTTTTTGTTGTTTATAGTATAAATATTTCGTAAGACTTCTGACTGGGATTTAATCCTAAATCAAAACTTACCTTTTCTTTGTTTAATAAGCTTTTATGGGGGGAACTGTAGATTCAGAATATTGTACCTATAATAGTCATCTTCTGATTTGTCTGCTATGAATTGAATTCATTCCTGAAATAATCCATGGTAAAAGCAATATTAAAAAATGTGTTATAAGTGTAGAAAAATATTCAAATCTATGACTTGATAAAAGGATAAATTCATTAGTTATTTTTTATACATACACATGACACATTGTAAACACCTCTCAACAACCTAAACCTAGTATATAGCAATTTCTGTCCTTTACATACACTTGTTAAGGTAAAAATGTGTATTTTAGGAGTAATCAGGGACCAGAAAGGCTTCATGTTTCCATTTAACTAATTGAATATACAAATTTAAAACCTGTAAATGACGTCTTGGCCACGTATTTAATATAAGCAAAGTATCACAAAGACGTGGTCATCACTGCAGATTTTAACTGGAGGTAAAAGAAAAAAGGACAGTGCACAAGATTTGGTCAAAATTAATTGAAATGTTTCGAATTTTAGATAAGTTTTGAATGATAAATGCTCTGAAATGTTTATTCTTATGATATCTATACACATTAGAAAGTATATCACAATAAAAATCATGCTTCAAAAGGATGCCGCATAGATTAGACGCCATGTCCTCCTGCACCGTTTAAAAAATCTGAAGTCTTAAATTTGACAAC
Source organism: Craterocephalus amniculus (assembly GCA_036024015.1). NCBI lineage: Eukaryota > Metazoa > Chordata > Actinopteri > Atheriniformes > Atherinidae > Craterocephalus > Craterocephalus amniculus. The sequence continues at coordinate 10,004 of JAVQJG010158991.1, forward strand.
AAACAGGTAAAATATGATTTACAAAAAATGTTTTTTAAATTTGATCACTGTGCAATGTGCCAAATTATTTTAGTACATCACTATATCAACCAGGGGGCTGAGGACAAGTATCAGATTGTGTGAAATGGAGGTCTGAGACAAGTTTTTACCATAAAATGATGAAATTACTCAAACTGTAAAATAAATATAACACATTTCAGGGTGAAAGGTGCCTTCACTGCGTTTGACTGAACAAATAAATCTCTAACACTAGAATATTTTCAGAATAATTTTATTAAATCAACATAATCTTTTGAGTGTAAAGCTGGCGGCACAAATCATAAACAGAGACACCCGCTGAATCCTTCAGGGTCAGAAAAGTGGTATAAAACTCAGATCAAGTCGTTAATTCATCATCTTTCTGCATTTTTTTACAGTGTGATTCTTCTTTCAGTGTTGATCAGACTCCAAACTTTGTCCACGTTGGACTGAAATACAAAAATCCTGAAGTAAACACAAGCAATTTAAAACAGCGCTGCTAAAATCTTCTTATTTGCGTTTCATTTGCTCAAAACACAACATGAGATTTCTTTGCTAGTTTTTTCCCTGTAAGAAAGATTTTCCCATAAAAAATAGAAAAAAAATTAAACTGAGAGAAAAGGAACTGGAAAGCTAAATAAAGTAAAATGAGTTAAATAAGATCCTTTACTAGTTTTCTCCTGAAAGGATTATTTTCTTTAAAGACGAAAAGGAAGTTTTAAACTGAAAGAAAAAAGAAATGATTTCCATTTACCGGCAAAGAAACTGAGTTTCTATGACCTGGTTTAAATCAAATAAAACAAATATTGTGTCACCATGGAGACGGTGGTATATACCACATTTTTGATGATTATGGTTGGTTATTTAGAGGAAGAAAACTGATCAGGGCGTCATCCTCACAAATGAATTTATTCATAAGGGGATCATCTGCTGAGTCCCAGCTGTGCGTATCATTTGTCCCGGGGATCATCAGTCCATAAATCTTTGGCTTTGGCCTCAAATTTCTCCAGTTCCTTTAAATGAAAACATGAACATCGGCACATGTAACCAGAAAGATGCTTTCTACCTTTTAGAAAATGTGCACTTTTTCTTACTGTGGAAAAATTTGAGGGAAGAAAGAACATATTTAAGTCTTGTCTAACCGCAGTGTGTCCTCGTGTCCATCAACCCAGACCCATTTGTTTTTGATTTCCTCCAGCCCCATCCAGTATCCATGATTCACAGAATAATAGTACTTGAGGTTTTTGCTGATGAATTGCTGTAATTCATGTTACGATGAATAAATTAAATTTACTTCTTCAGATTTAAGGGATCAATTCTGGTCAGTGAATTATTTGTTGCTTACTTATTAAATTGGAAAGAATTGGCTTGTTTTTCATTTGTTTAGAAATCTACTAAAAAAATCTAACTAGCAGCAGTAACTCTCCCGACATCCCAGTGAATTATTGATTATGGTTTTCTCCTCCAACCTAAAAACACGTCCAGAAGGAAAAGAAGTTTGTCCTCTAAAGGAGAACTTGATGTTTTATGTCACTGACAGCAACAAATGCTGGGTGTACCCCGCCCCTCGCCTGCTGCTTAGGGGGGTAATACTACAGCTCACCTGCGACCCTCAACAGGATTAATCGGTACAGAAAATGAATAAAAGAAAAATGGAAAAACAAGGGGCCTCATTCACCAACCGTTCTCATAAACGAATTTGTTCTTAAGTCCTACTACGGAGAGTTTCATTAAATGTGGCATTTCAGCAAAATCTTTATATCTTGCTACAAATGCTCAGAAGGACTCTTATGAACATTCGAGTGCCGATA
>JAVQJG010159007.1:0-14505 GCA_036024015.1 Craterocephalus amniculus
CCCGCTGGAGGGATTATATCTCTCGACTGGCCTGGGAGCGCCTCGGGATCCCCCCGGATGAGTTGGCAGATGTGGCCGTGGAGAGGGAAGTCTGGGCTTCCCTGCTTAGGCTGCTGCCCCCGCAACCCGACCCCGGATAAGCGGAAGAGGACGGTACGGTATAGTGAAAGGATGTAAACAGTGATTTTTTTCCAGTTAGGTTGTGAGCACTAATCAGCAGGTATGGTGTGTCACAGCAGCTACATCAGATGTATAAAGTCTGTTATTTCTGGGGGGTGGGCAGCGCCGAAGCATAGCGCCGGGGGATGGTGGGGTGTCTAGCGAGCCCTGGGGGGATACCCCCGCCGGCTAGCCGAGTGCTAGAAAGCACTAGCACGCGGCTAGCGGGTCCAGCGCGAGCTGTTTGTTGTTAGCTTAGCAAGCGCTGTGCTCATAGAAGATGGGGTGGAAACGCCGCTGTTTCTGCTGAGGGTTATGCTTGTTGAACATGTGGCGCTTATTGTCTTCGCAAATGACGTCATGTTTTGACTTTCAACTCGGGAGGGTTTTATTGAACTTACGTGTTTTGTCAACTTTTCTGGGTCACTTTTCTCCTGTGTTCTGCAACTGCCGCACAGCCTGTGTGCTCGTGCGTGTGTGTGAGTGAGGAGCAGCCCCTCCCCTAAGGTAGTGAGCGGAGCATAGAGAAGGAAAGCAGAAGCAGCGCGGGGAAGAAGCAGTTTATGGCGCTGGGGGAAAATGTGCAGCTAGGGAGGAATCGTCGATCCTCTCCTTGTCTTCAGTGCTCGAGACTTGGACGTAATTTCGATCGATTTCAATTAAAAATCGAGATTGTGACACCCCTACTCATCAGAGATGGTCTTCATAGAAAGGCGACTCCTGAGAAGCCATTTTTGAGAAGAGGAAACTGAAAAATGCTAATGTGAGCTGAAAGGGAAGCGGACTGATGGATGGGATGAATCCTCCTCAGAGCCGAAATCTCTGCATTATTGAAGCAGTGCCGGTTCATCTTGACAGATCACAACAAAAGGCAACACCCAAACATGCCAAGAGAACTTTTCCTGGCAGAAATATTCAGGTTGTAATGGTAAATAAAAGGTGCTTAAACCAAATATTCATCTGTTAGGTGTTGTTTATGTATCATTTCCCATTTATTCATTAATGTTTCAATAAATCACGGCACCCATTTCCTGTTATTCTGGTGATATAAAAAAGAAATATGTCTTTGGATATGATTAAAGTGGACAAAAATATTTTCTGCTTTTAACCACATGATTATACTTGTGGTTTTGGACATCTTCAGTTTTTTTTTGTTATTTTTTTTTATGAAACTCCAGCTTTGTGGAAAGCTCCATGGTATCACCCTGCCTTTAGAATTTAATTCCTACACTAAATGACACAGATGGTGGAAATCAGTGAACTTCAAAATGTCACATCAGTGTTTGCATAAAACATGAAGATGCTCGGCCAAAAAAAAAAAAAAAAAGGCTTTCTTTTAATAATTTCCCTGCTCTCAGCAGGGAAATTATCCGCGTTATGTGCTGCCACTGTGGTAAATAATAATAGTGACTAACTGAACAGCTCGGCCTGCAGCGAGGTTTTAAATCTCTGTTAAACCCTCTGATTTGATCGATTTCCAGCAGGATGGAGCTGTCACCGCCGAGTGTCATCTCCATCTGCCAGTCAGTCTTCCATCGCGACCGAGCGGCGGTCAGCTGACAGACTTATCCGTCACCGAGGAGATGACAGCACCTCAGCGGAAATGTCAGCGTGGCATCGGCTGTTTTTGGCTTTTTCAGCCGCGTTTCAAGCCAAATCTGATCCACTGCTTGCTGCATGCAGCTGGAAACGGCAGCAAAATATAAACACCCAGTTCAAACTTTTTCATTCTTACCTGAGAATTTAATTTTTTTTTAAATATTCCGATTCAACTATTTTTTTTTTCAAAGGATAAAAGGAAAATTAAATTATCAATAAGCTGAAAATATATTATAGCTACAATGAAAGCAGAAATACCGAATCTGGTTTGTCTTCTGGTTTTATGTTATGCTTTAGGAAAACTAATAAATCAACAATGGAAAAGACACAAGTGAGGACGTCTGACCTGCTGCTGATGGCTGCTACCTGCTACAGAGACGTGTAACTAAATGTCAAGTCATTATTCTTTTTTATATATGTTTTTTCTTTTCCAACAGTTGTCTGCTGTGGGGACAACACCACGGCAGAGGACTCGACCTCCGCGGGACATAAACAGGACTTTAGACAGCTACTTTGACCCCTGACCAGCAGAGGAAACAGATCAGAGACGAGAGGATTCCACTGGATTCATGCTCGCCCGATTATCTGCTGCAGTACAGGGCTGTGTTTCTGTCCGAGTGTGTGTGTGTGCGTGTGTGTGGGGGGGGGTTTATAGGTTTTATAAAATCTCAGAATTGGCAGTATTTAGAGAAGAGCATCAAGTCTGTTTCTTGGAACGCAAGTGTTAATCTGTGGCCACTTTAACCTTCAAATCAAATCAAATCAAACTTTGTTTATATAGCACCTTTCATGTACAAAAAGAGCATCTCAAAGTGCTTAACATAAAAACAAAAGGAAATTAAATAAAAACATGTTCAAAAACAAAAACAATTAATCAGTTTTACATTTATCATCATATAATTATATAATATTATGCTCGGGGAGCCCAGATCTACAGTGAATTTGCCCCATAGTCAAACAGGGAATCCAGGAACTGTCTGAATTCTGTCCTGGAATTTGAGCAGATGGCAGACTGATAAGCAGCTGACGGAGCAGACAGGTTGTCCAAAATGATTAGCTCACATGGTTTGAGGTTTCATGGTTTTACCTAGACAGCACTAACAAAAGCTATACACACATGGGCTTACCAGGCTCTAAAGCATAGATAGACTAAGCCAGTTAAATCAGTCTTTTACTCATTGATTCATTTTCCAAACCACTTATTCCAATTCGGAGAAAGCTGTGTCTATCCCAGTTATTAGCAGGTGAGAAGCGTAGTACACCTTAGACAGGTTGCCAGTCTATCACTGGGCCACTTCAGAGACACAAACAGCCATTTACACTCAAGCCTAGACAGGATTTAGAATGGCCGTTTAACCTAATATGCCTGTTTTTGGATGGTGGGAGGATGCTAGAGTAGTTTGAGAGAACCCAGGCATACAGAGGGAGAACATGTAAACTCTGCTAAATCAGCCTGTGGATGAAATCGTAAACAGTTCAACGGAGTGTCTGATTCTGCAGGACAGGTTCAATAAATATTTTGATCTTAGAAGTTAGCCACAACTAGCAAACCAGCAAATTAGCATTGATTTGCAAAAAGTTTTTACAATTTTAATTCTTAGCCAGTTGACCTATCACATATGCACAGTTTATTTTTTGGACCTTTAATACAGTTTATCTAGGGATGACCTGTTTAGTAAAGATGTTCAAGATGAGCTCGTTGGCTCAGATCAAATTAAGATTGTATACTGGGTCTACTTTTTTAAAAACAAAATCTGCTTTCACAAGACTATCATTATTGCTTTTAAGTTTTAAACATTAAAATGGTTCTTATCATTTTATATACAATGTATTTGGAGAACATGACTCATAAATTAAAATAGAATGTTAATGTTTTTGTCTTTGGATGAGGAACCAGCAGATCAGAGAAAATCCTAATTTACAAAAATGTGTGTTATGTGCACTAAGTCAGTGCATGCCATTTAATTAATGAGTTTAATGGCCAGAACAAAGAAACAAAATGAAAAAGTCAAGTGATGAACTGTTGTGTTTTAGTAATGAGCAAAGTAAAGTTTTATCAATCAATCAGTATCTCTGGCACAAAGTACCCTTTTGCAACTCATGTAATTTACGCATAAGCTGTGGCTCCACCATAGCTGCTGAACAAGATGAGCATGCTTACATACATCCCGGAAAGAAAAAGCTAAAATGTAGCTGCTTGATGAGAATATCCATCACATCTCCACAAAATATAGTGTAGCATAATATTAAAGGTCAAAACAGCCCTATAACATGTCTTATGTTATAATATGATTAGATTTTTTCCCTGGGTGTTAGCACTGAGTATCCTCTACTTCCAGTCAAAGGTTTGGACACATTTACCTAATGGATTTAATACAAAAGTGTGTCCAAACTTTAGAGTAGTGCTGTGTATCCTCATGAAAATAAAAAGGAACTTCATGGCTTCCATAACTACTGGTTATCACTACAACCTATACTGCCTTGAATATCACAAACATCTATTGCTCCATGAGATTAAGGCATTTCCATGTAGACTCGCTCCTGCATTTGTGTTTCTTTTTTCTGAAAAGACTGAAGTGCAAATCTGGTCAAAGCTACAAAAAGGAGTTGCACCGAGTTATTTTTTTAAAAAGCAAAAGGCAAAAAGAATCGGTGCAGCAGTCATCAAACAACTCTTATTTCCTCCAGTCAGTTAAGACTTACATGCTTCAGTATGTTCTGATACCTTCTTCTTCTGGCATTCCAGATACATTTACATGAGTGAACAATCTAATTTCTTCACCCACTTTCTCCTCCTGGCAGAGTTGCACAACACCTCTCCCCCTCTCAGCAACAATCCCCAACAAATGCTCATTTTCAGCTGTAAATAATGGCAGAATTAGAAGTGAATTGAACAGCACAAATCTTGGGAAATAACTGAGTAAATCAGTTAATTACCATCTTTTGTACTCTGAAAAAGAAACTCGTTAACATGCACCAGTATCAGGCTAAAAAATCTCCATAACTGCAAGTTCCAGATGTGACTCATCATGTCAGTAAATATCAACAGTAATTCTATAAATCCAAAGCAATGATCGCAACAGCTGCAAAGGGATGGTAAATCTAGGCCCATGTGTTTTAATTGAAGCCAGAATGAAAGTGATGAAAAGTCATTTTTAACACAAATGTACATAGCTGCAGCCTATCCCTTTTCTAGAGATAGTCTTATGTGCAGTATTTACAGAAAGAACTTTATTGCCCCGTGTTCAGATTTCATTCACAGGAAGATAAGGTCTTAGCAGTTGACTTTACCTTTGATTTTAGATAAAATGTTGCTTCTGGTTAAAAGTTAACGACAACCTGCAGTACTAAGATAAATCGCCCCCCTTATTCAGTAAATATTAATAATAATATTGCACTATATTTCTTTGCTAAGTGATGTCAATGCTAAAGCGCTCTCAAGGACTCTGTATTTCCTGCAAGTTACATCACATATCCACACAAATCGCCCAACTCACTGGAGGTTTACACAAGGACAATTGTTTGCGTGTTGACATCTGTCAAGGCTGCTGAAAGCATGACACAATCTGATCTCATGGGTTTTTCCAACATTAACAGTCCTGTGGACAACCTAGTTTCTTAGAAGCAAAGGTGTGCAAGACAAATAATGAGGAGGTTTACGGCTTCCCCTGTGGACATAATACGCCATGACACTATATAACGAGCAGATATACTTCCTTTGGTTATGGCCTTGGCCCTCCTCTTCACTGCCTTCCAAGCTGGCAGAAATTAGGTTAAAAAAGATTTAATCTAATGAGTTTAATAGATTGATAGGAGTCTTAGTATATGCAGAATTTGAGAGATTCATGCATTAAACATACAAATTAATTGAACAGATTTTTTTATCCAAATTGACTTACATGTGAGGAATACACTGGAGGGAGCAATGGAGGGTTTTGACTGGTGAAGTTCAGGATCGAACAAGCAACCTTCCAAATGAAGGATGACCACTCTACTTCCTAAACTACAGCCAACCCATGATAAATCAATAAAAAAAATAGCTTTTCTACAGTATATGCAGATCCACAAAAGCCCAACCAGTACCTACAGTATGTATAAACTTCTAAGATCTATGTTTTGAACAGAGCACCATCTAAAATGACTTACATGCAGTCAAGAATGACCCTGTCTCCTGCTTCAAATGCTTCAAATCCAATTTAGTGACTTATGTTGCTCTGAGGCAACTTCTGATGAACACTGTCCTCTCTCTGGCAGAATCCTCCCTCACAATTTCTCTAAGGTATGCAGGATCACTGATGTACAAGGTTCTCATTTCTGCGAAGACTTTATCTTTATCCTCATCATCATACGAGCAAACCACACAGTCTTGCTTCCTTGTGCACAAACTAGGTCCGCCATGTTTTGAGATTTTTTCATCATAACTATTTTGTTTAGCAAAGTCTAAATGTACGTCAAACTGCGGTAGATTCGCAGGAGTGCACTGTTGTGCAATTATGCAAAGCAGGTTAGAGAGCCCTTTTTTTCTTTTTTTTTCATCACAATCTCAGCCCACACATTTTATGCAAAATATTCAGTTTGCATTGTATTAACTAAACCAGTCAGCACTTATTTAAAAAGCTTATGAATTCATTGGTATTGCTCACAGAGAGCCGTGCATCTTACACTCAGCCAGTCTTAAAAACGGCACTATCACTCCTCTCGTTCAGTTTTTTTCTGTATCTGTCGACTCTCATTACAGAATGGTTGATTGTATCAACTCAGTAATAAGCTATTAGACGATGATTGTGTTCTCAGTGCTCCTTTGCTGCAGTAACTGTATTAATCATTACAGATGCAATTATCAGCCCATTGTTTCTTTGTAATTAAGCTGTCACTAATGAATTTCAGGAACTTTGTCCGATATAAACCTAATTGATTCCTCGTACTCTAACTAACCTCTTCAACTGAAAACTTTGCAGTCAGGATTGCTGCAAACACTCTCTGTACCCCATCTGTTCTGCGACAGCAGCCTCCACTTTAATATGAGCTCAGCTCTCACATTTAGTGACCCAGAAATCTTGCCAGGCAGCAACAGCCTGATATGGGAGCTTTGTTTAAGCCAGGCTTGCAGATCACCAGCATCACCTTGGAGGTTAATGAGAGATGTTCATATTTATTGAAAACATAACAGCAGCAATGCCCGGACCATCAGTCTATCTGATATCATACAAAGTTTTTTTCAAGTATTGGTCTTTGGATGTGACTAATCTGCTCTGAGATCACCCAAACAGATTCTCATTTGGATTCTGTGACAAATAGAGGTGAGCTGTGTGGCCGACTTTATAGTGAATGTTCAACAGTGTTTTTTTAACTGGCTGTCTGTCTGTTTCTATGAAGACCCTGTTTTCAAGGATCCTCCCTGGAAGAGCATAGTTCTTCATAATAAGTTTGGCTACAGCCAGTTAGGGAAATGAAGCAGATGCTTAATTTTCTCTTTCTCCCCTCCTCAGTGCATTGGCTGACATATTGGGATATTACACCCAAATTTGTGCTATGAAATGACAGCTCTTTCTCTCTTTAGCACTGTCAAAAACCCAAAAACCAAACATCTAGAGGCAGACATCTGCACAATCAAACTCACACCAGAGAGAGTAATTTGACCTTTGCTTTGAAGTGTGAGTTTTTCTTGATGCACATTGCTATTACAATGCTAACCTCTTTGTATACTGAGAGTGCAGCATTAGCAGTCCTAAAGGGCCCATAGCTCAAATATCCTTGTCATGTAACACCTAAAGACAGTCAAAGGTCACATAGTGAAAGAACAGAAGGGCCACAGATGGCGCTGCAGTAAATGGCCCTTCTCTGCCCCAGTGCTGTCATATCAACCCACACCTAGCCCCAACCATCCGACTATCTCAACCCCTGGGGGCCAAGAACAGTGTATTTTCACACAAATACACAAGGACACAATAAAGCGTGCATGCAGTCATGGCTGCTCGAGTTTAGATGTGCACAATGCCATTAACACACATGCTGAGTGGATTAAGAAGAGCCAGGTATTTGAGTTTGATTCCTGTGAGTTTAAGTGGAGGTCTACTGAGTCTGTCCACTGTGACCCCGGGCAGGATGGCAAGCAGGAAAAGAGAGCAGGTGGTTCGGGGTCTTCATTGCACAGCATCTCTCTCTTTCACAATGTCAAGCCCCTGGCTATCTGCCACTGTTAAATGCAGAGTTCATGCCTACATCTGTCTCTTGAATGGTGGGTCACACAGAGCCATTTCCTGTGGTTTGCTAATGTTGATTACAGCTCCACCAACATTATAAGGAAATGTAAAGAATCCATAACTAAATTTGAGGTTTATATTCATTTTGTGTAGCTTTAATTAACTTTAGTAAACTATGTGAAAAAGACAAGTTTTGAAATATTGTCATAAAGTGCCTTTTGGCAGCAACAATCTAAAACATTTATGGCTAAAATTGCTCATCTGCAAATCATTTAAAAGGAATTAATTTGGAAGCATTAGCTCCCCACAAGGTATGCTGCTGCAGCCTATTTGTAAATTATTTTTAATTCAGCGCACACTTTAAGAAGAGACATGGATTACAAAATAAATGGAAATAGCCATGACTGCAAAAAAAGGAACGTCAACGTCTCCCATTGGAAACATTATTATTATTAGGTATGCTATCTCCTGCACAATGCGCTGGCAAACCTACACAAATTCTTCTGATGTTTTTCTCATAATCTTTACTATTGACAAGAACAATGGCTTTTTAAAAAGTCAACTCCCATGCAGTGCTAAACAGGATTATTTTAAGAGAAAAACTACATGCATTCAAGTGGATAACCCAAAGACCACTTCTTGCTTTAAAAAAATAGCCTTTAAAACTACTGATGGTAAATTTTATGATTCTACTGATACCAATATTCAAACCCATACTGATTATCAATACCAACACACATGATACTCCTATACTATCTGATTTCATTTCAATCAGAACTTATATATATTGATTAATTAAATGAATAACATACATATGTCCCTGTCATTTGTTCTGTGTAAATAGTTATTGTACTACAAGCAGTACTACTCATACCACACTTTTATTTGAGCTAATGCCACAGTTTGTTAACCTACAAATGACAGTACACCATCTCCTGCAGTGGCTCCAACCAATACTGAGGAAAGGATTCAAATATGCAGGGTATCGCTGCTGTATAATCACACAGCCAAACAGACCTGGATTAGCGGACCAGCACCATGTGCAATGACTCGTGACATAATTTATAAGCATGGTTGAAAATAATAATCATAAAACTAATTATCTGTGCTTGCTAGAACAGCTGTCGTTGCAAGTAAAAAATCTAGACAAACTAACAATTTATTAGCTGTTATTAGCATCTGGCAACAGCATACACCTTAACCAACTCAACACCACTGGATGTAAATCTTTCTGAATAAACTTGGCTTCAGCTCTGTGACATTCTTATCCCATCTGCCAATGATTAAAAAGTTTACCTTCAGGGTCTGAATTCTGCTTCCACTCCCAAAGCTGCAGCAGGTGACTGAGTAATGTCATCTTGGGGATTAGTTTGAAATCTTAGTCGTACTCAGAGTTAATAACTGCAGGTTTTGTAAATGACAATGAACCTTAACTTTACATTATGTTCAAAAGTTTTCGCAGGTAATTAGCTCTGGAACAATGAGCTGTTCTGTAGATATGGCTGCTTCTTTCCTTAGAGTTACTGAAAATGTCTTTTTCATTATATTATTCTTTAGACATACCGTAAGCATGTGGACTGATCTTTCTGTCTCTCTCCTGCTTCCTGGGTCTACTTATGAGCCTTGGAAGAAAAACTACTGCTGTGGCCAATTGGTGATCAGTGGCTCAATCACAAAGGACTGTTCTGCTTACCTGTAGCCACAGTTGACCAGAGAGTGACCAAGGCAGAGTTGTTGAGAGACTCACTGGTAGAACATAAACTGGAATTCTGAACAAGTTGTGTGCATTCATGCTGACATTGTGAAGTAGCAGACTTATTGTAATTTATCTGTATTTTAAAGAGCAGAATTGTTTCCATCCTACATCCTTGCTCTGGTCACTCAGAGGGGTTTTCATTGTGCTCACACTTCATCAATGGTTGAAATCTTTGCTTCTTGTTTTATTTTTATTTTTAAAGTGTTTCTCCTGCTGTCTTTTTTTGCCTGGTGATTGTATAATTTTAGACAGAACAGGTTTGAATTAATTTTGCATGTGTTTGTTTATGGCTTTTTGTTGTGCTTTCAATGTGTAAGTCCAGTTATAAATTTGCAATCATCACGGGTGACAGTTGGTCCTTATTGTGTTGAAGGAACAGGTATAACATGTGCACATGACACTAGCTGCTAACATCTTTTCATTTAGATTATATTTGATAAAAATTAACATATGCTTCAGAAAGTTAGACAAAAGAGAAGACACTCTTTCTTAGCAGCTGTTTAGCCAGATTTTAATAATAACTTCAGGGAATTTTGTATTTTTAGAGCTTTTTATCTTAGAATAAAAATGCAAATATTGCAAATCATATACTGTTAAACTTTTCCTCTGGGGTAAAAAGAAAAAAATATTTTTCAATCATTCGAGAACAAGTCATCAAGGCACGATTTAACTCTTTTCGATCTTTCTTACACCTTCAGTGTAACAGACGGTGCACATAAATTAAAGCACTCTCACCAGATCTATTCTCTCACCTGCAAGAATGTCACTCCATAAATGTCCAAGTCACATGTGACTCCCACATCCACCTGCTAAATCTGGTTTTTAATTATTAAGATATACTGTAACAGTGTATTTTATAATAATAAGTAGCTTTAATAGGACATCAAGGTTATGCCCCAACCCTCCGTTGAAATAACATCACTAACCAAATCATCTGGAGGTTTCATTTCATCAGATACACCCTTCAGTCCACCAATGCACCGCAGGTGGCAATTTGCTTTACCAACTAATATACAGAAGGCTACACAAAAATTAATCCAACAGTTTACCTTTTCCCTCTTTAACAAGACAAGGACACAGGGATGTGCTCAATAAATCAGATTTGACTCTGTGTGGTTATTTATAACCAATTTATCAGTTTGAAAATAAGAACAATGAAGTTTCACTGCACATCTTTATCATTTTTTGTCTTCATTCAGCCCAAGTCGGTTGGAGCCAGATTCCGGCTGAGGAGGGGCTTGGAACTGTGGCCTTCCTGTGTGGAGTTTGCATGTTCTCCCTGTGTATGCGTGGGTTCTCACCGGGTACTCCGGCTTCCTCCCACCGAAGACATGCATGTTAGGTTAACTGGGCACTCTACATTCTCCCTAGGAGTGAGTGTGTGTGTGTGAATCCGTGTCGGCCCTGCGACCGACTGGCGACCTGTCCAGGGTGTACCCCGCCTCTCGCCCCTTGACAGCTGGGATAGGCTCCAGCACACCCGCGACCCACTTGGATTAAGCGGTTCAGAAAATGGATGGATGGCATTGCTATAATTTTATCAAATTTATCAAAATGATCTGATGTAATATTTGTTACAAAGAAACTGATCTGTGTTCCTCTGCTGTGTGTTTACCACTGCTGCTGCAGCATGTTTACCCCTCCACCGTCATCTCCGACTCTGAATTGCTCTGTCCGCTCGATCCATTTTTGTCCTGTAAGGTGTGATGCCCCTAAGCACCTATTTTTTCTCACTTGTTTTTCCTATACTGTATTATATTGCCAAATTACATGAATTCATCAATGTGTCATCAGCACTTTAAATGTTTCATATAATTATATAAGATTGTCATACATAATATTATTTCATCAATTTGTTCTTACAAAAAGGCTTATCTTAAGTAGTGTCTTTTTTATGAAAAAACCAATGGCTGAGTAGCGATTATCTACTGTAGTGGTAATGGGCCCAGACAATCACATGTGGAGCCTCTTTTGAAATCAGGCAAGTTAGAATAAAAAAGCTTATATCCACAATTTAGCATCCTCTTGTTGAACCCATAACACATATAAAAGGGATGTGCACTGTTTTTGTATGTGTTGTTGCTTGTTTAACAACTTGTGCAAATACTGTTTGAGAGGCTAGATGAATAAATGTTACCTAAACCTTTCAATCGCCTGTGCAAGAAGTCAATACCAGACTAGACACACTGATCCGTATTGGCCATGGACCCTTTGTGGCAGAACAGTTTAATTCATTCAATGCATATTCCTGTATCTCGCTTATGGTTCTTTTAAGACTGATGAAGCATCCTTTCATCCTTTAAGGCATACAATGACTTTTTAAGAGTATATCTAGTGAAACCATCAGGGGAAAGTCATTTACAATAAAAGCCAACCACATTTTTTTGCATATAAATAGTGTCTTCTGAGACTAAGAAATTAAGTTTTTATAGACTGTTCAGTTTTCCCCTTTTTTTTTAATAGAACCTTAGGTCTGAAAGGGTCAGACCCTTTTTAACATTCTGTGGATCAAACACCTGAACTTTAGTTTCATCAACAGAGGACAGGAGGAGGGTAATGGAAAGGAAATGAATGAGGGGTGAGGAAGTGAAAATGCGATGAAGATGGAATAAAAGAGTAGAGAGGAGGAGGTGAAAAGCAGAGGACTGACAAAGGTAGGGAGGGAGGGAAGGTGTTGACTTTTAGTGGATTCTTCTAAAAGGGGTTATTGGTTTGTGATAAGAAAACACAAACAGACTGCAGATAAAGATCCATCCTCTGTATGGGATGTTAATCATTTGCATCTTTTATATAAAATTTGATGAACAAAGCATATACACAAAGCATTAGGTAAAATCACTGACTGCAGTTACCAGTTACAATCACTGCCTTTAGTTTTCAATGATTGTTGTAACTTCAGTCAGATTCCTCGTCTCTCAGAATGAAATGGAAAAATTTGTCTTATTGACCAAAGCTTTAATCACTTATATATCTTATAAAGTAACATTTCTGGATAAGCATTCAACAACTGAAGATGAGATATTATTCTGAAAGACTCCAGCCCTTATGCGCCAGAGGCTCCATCATTCTTTGGCTTTCTCAGCACAGCTAAGACATTGTTTCTATAAACAATATTTAACTTGAATGTTGCCTTTGAAACAGGGGAACCCACATTTCTTCTGTCACAAACCTCATTGTTCTGACGGACACGGGTGCAAGGATATTCTCTGATCGCAGTCCTATAAAAAAAATTTTTTATTTTATTTCAAAGAGAACAATTTTTGCACAAGACTTCATCAATTTGGTATAAAGACGTATAGTTTTAGTTGAAAAACTACAAACAATGTGGTATGTGAGCCCTGACGTTAGTCAGAGATCTACTGACTGGATGATCAACTTTGGTTGCCACAGCAAATCTTTGTTAATCTCAAATAGCAGATGATAAAACTGAATGTTTTTATACAAAACCTATACAAGCATGTACAAGCACCACCCTTTTACTTTCACAAAGAAAGCAAAGTCTTTCTTGTTGAACGTTTGCTTTTCTGTTTAAAACCATATAGACTATCTACCTCATCTTGCATAGTTAAGTCTGTTCCTGTCAGCATACACAAAGGAGTGATTCACCTCCATTTAAAATAACACAAAGTCTGAGGTTCTTATGTCCTTCAGAGAAACTATAAATGAACGCTTCAGCATGCATACAAAGTAGAAGCCGAATAGTCCAAATGTGTCTAAAATCATACTTTTTAATTATTTTTACTACAAAGGGGCTTTGTTGGGGAGCCTTTGAAACTTTCTGAAATTTGACAGGTGCAAACTTTGTCTTTCTTCAGAGATAATTGATATAGGGACAATTAAGAAAGTAATTTTCTTAACCCTGATTTGTCTTTTTTTCTATCTAGAAAAAGTATTTTTTCTAGTTTTTCATCATAACACATAATATAGAAAAAGTTCTTAATTTTCATCAGCTTACATGATTACCCCTATAATTTAAAACACACACACACACACACACACACACACACACACACACACACACACACACACACACACACACACCCACACAGACACACACATTCCCACCCCTATTAATTACTCTAGATTAAAATTTGCAAAGGCTAGCGACTCATAACTATTATTTTTAATACTGCAAAATTATTTTCCTTTCACAGATAATTAATTATTATTCAGTTCAGTTCCACTCAATGACATGGCAGACTGTCTTGTTTAAAAGTGATGTGAAGAAATCAGAGATGAGTTTACGAGCATTATATATTACATAAGTCAGTTTAATTCAGTAATTCTTTGTCTTCAAGGACTGAAGCGGCTAATAAATTTTCATAAGTGATCATAGCTGCATTTCTATCCCTAGTTCCCTCATGGGACTTTAAGCATGATTCCAGCTCAAGACTGTTTAGTCAATCATTACCAAGACTGTTTTTGCATAGATTATTGATAGCCATTATCGTGTCTTGTCTAAGCTTTTGTCCTTTCATTTCATGTTTTGCAGAATATCTAATAATAGTTTTGTCCTGAATTCTCTCTATATATATTTCTTTTTCTTGGCAACATTAGCTATAAAACAGTTGTAATATGTAGTTATTAAAAGCTAACTTGTGTGCACTGAATGATGCTGATGCAGAGGAGTAGCCATTCTTCCAGATTAGCCATTCTACTAGACGCATAACAAAGGGTGTTCAGCAGACTGATCAATAACAATAAGGCCTTTTCTGCCTGCTGTTTCAAAACATCAGCAACTAAGGTAAATGATATATTAACAGAACCAATGTGCATATAGATAGATAG
>JAVQJG010159043.1:0-11302 GCA_036024015.1 Craterocephalus amniculus
ACCAGATCCGTTGTGGAGCTGATCACACTCATTTTTGTCAACGGTGTAATTTGTGCTGGGCACGCAGTGGTCCGTATCCGGACCGTCCCAGAAGCGACTTTAGCAGCTAAAATTACACAGCAGGCCTATTTTTGACAGAGTGCGCTTTTAGACCGCATCAATCCCAGCAGTTCAGCTGGAGCCAGAAGTCAGACACGGGCCAGTGTACATCCAGTATATTTCAAAATAAAATTTCTCCTCTGGTTGGGGGGGCGGGACTGGCTCCTTCTCCTACCTCTTCTACCTTCTCCAAATAACCAGAAAACAATCCTCCAATAAGCAGAGTGACTTTTTTTATTTCTGACTTTTTTCACTTTCTGTTGCTTTAGTTGCTCTTGCTCTGCTTCCAACAGCTTTTTTCTATGCAGCAGCATCTCCCAAACAGTTTCTTTACTGACTGGACATCAGCACCTTTTCAGCCATAACATCCTCATGTTTAACTTCTGTACTCTGATGCAGTTTTCCAGCAAACGTAGCCAGCTGAGCACTGGCTCTCCCTTGTTGCCTTTGTTCACAAGTGCTCATGGAACAGGCCGTTTAATATGACTGGATGATGTTTTTTCAGTGCTGCCCATTTCATGGTTCACTAAAATCTTTATTTTTATTTTAGAGCATTAATTAATTGTCTGCAGTTGGGGTGTAAAGGGGGTGTTAAGCAATACAGGAAAAATGCTCCTTGAACAGTTTTAATTAACACATTAAACACATTTATTATTGACGCTAGAGCTGGTTGATGTGAATCAAATTTTGTATCTCACTGTTTTTGCCTGGATCATGATATACAATATATATATTTTCAAAAACATTTTCTTGTCAAATAACCAAATCTGATTTACAGCCTTTGATGCTAAATGCACTTTTATTAAGGATCAGCAGCACAGTTCACTGAAATCAAAGTAGATGTATATTAAATGAAATGTTCCTAAAACAAAATGAATGAAAAATTAATTTTAATTACATAACAATAATACTGTTGTGCAAAAGGCAAACAGAAAAGATACTTTTAACTTAAAACATGCAATCCTGATATGAATGATATTTCCTCATCCTATATATCGCATGTGAAAAAGTCTCGGTATATTGCCCAGCTCTAATTGATGCTTGCAATTATTTTATCTCACTAACAGTTGTTTTCGACTATTTTACTGACTCGGAAATTTTAAGTTCAGGTTACAGGAGAGCGGGGTTAGGGAATAGGAAGCTTATCATCACCTGTCTCAGGAAGGAGCCGAAATCCCCGCACTGGCTTTACAGTATAACCAACAGTTTAAAAGCAAATAACTCTATTTTCACACAATTCTATTTTTTTAAGGTTTTAAGTTGTAAGAAATCATCAACAACAGACTTTCTCCCCCGATCTTGAAGTGCTGAGGTCCTAATCCTGCTTTTTGTCTACTCCAGCAGGGAAACAAACCTTTCATCAGCTGCTCTTCCCTCTGTGTTAGAAGCACAAAGCAGCTTTTTCTTTACGTGTTTGTGAACCAAAAGTAAGTGAACATTTATTCTTGTTGAAACACTGTGAGTTTATAAGTGACAATACACCACTTTTGAAATCATTATTTTGTGCAACAGTGTGATTAATCATGACTAAAAATTGTAATTGTTATCTGAGCTGACAATTTATTAAATATACCGAAGCATGTACAGCTGCTAAACATGAACAGGGACACATCTTTTTTTATTCAGCATACTGCACACCATTACAGGCACACACACATACGCACACACATATGGGTGCACTGATAAACACACTCAGGCTCAGATACCAGTGCTGCCTCAGATCCAAACATAAACACAAACACCTCTTTCTGGAAACACACTGATTAATATGGAGAGCTCCATCAGGGCTGCCATTTTACATTTAGATCCCCACACTTTGATTTAAGCATAGAAACCAAAGAGTGCACGCATTTACACCTTCCCACCCCAAACTCCTTTTTCAAATGGACACACATATTTCCAGGTGTGTGATGACCAGTGACAGCACTGTTTGGTCGGTCAGGGGCTGATCTGTGTGTAATCAGAGGGATATTACAGCAGCAATCTCACTTAGCCTCTGGGAGACTGATCTATATTCACTCTACAGCTCATATTCACAAACCTTCCTGCACACACACACACACAAAAACACAGATAAGCACACACACTTCTAAGCAGCCATTAAAAAACATTCTTCCAAACAGAAACTTCAGATGGAGTGGAAGTCCACCACCCTGCTGGAAAGCGCACTTTTTAATTGTACCACAGTGTAATTACCAGGAGCTTTTTTCTGAAAATGAATTAATTAAGCAGAAACTGACACCGAAAATGGTTTATGATGATTTTTCTTTCCTTTGTGTCTGAAAAAAATATGATTATTTTATGTAGAACAATAAGTTGTGCATCAGTTATTAAACTAATGCTACTTTACGGAGAATTTTCTTTGTCTTTTTTTGCCTAAGCAGTGAAATATCGACTTAAAAAAATCCAACTTCTCTGTGTTGTTGCTGCAGTGCAGCTCCTGTCTGCAATAAGAGGAATACAACATTATGACAAATGTTGCAATAATAAATTCAGGGTTAGGTCGATGAGCCCTCTGCAGCTGATAGTTGTGTGTCATCTTAAAGAAACTGAGGTTTTTGTGCCATTACAGGCTTTGCATCATTACAACTTCCTGCTATTTTTGTCTGATTTGTGTCGTGAAGCACTGTGTGTGTTTTTTAAATTGCAGCACGAGATGAAGTGCACCGTAGAGGCCGGCAATTTTTCCATAATTTCATTTCTATCTTTTTGTACTGGTGGAAAAGTATTGTGTTCTCTTCCTAAAGTAAGAAAAATAGCAAAACACAGCTGAACATTATGAGGAAACCTGAACTTAAGGTTTTATTTGAGTGAAAAGAACGAAAGCAAAAGCTTATTCTGCTGTACAGTATATATCTTTAAAATTTATTCCTAAAGTAATGAGCTTTGTTTTGTGCAGAATCAATTAATTTAATGCAAATATTTTCATCTTTAAACAGCAGCGTGATGGTATCAGCTGGGATAATTTAGTTGTTTCCTGCTACAGAACGAAAGCACCTTTAAGCATCAGCATGTTTGGGCTGCTCGCACACAGCTGATGCATCCAGCACCATTTTCCCTCTTTCTCTCACCTCCAGCGTTCCCATAAGTTGCATCCTGGTGTCAACACAGAGATCACTTCATAAATGCAGCTCTTACTGGTTTTAAACTGGTGATGAGCGCTTCTCTTTATGTTTAATGAGAACAACAGTAGAGAGCAAGGTGATCTCCTCTGTGCCCCAGAGAGCTCCATGCTAATTTTTCCGGGGCACGGTCCCATTAGCATAGGGAAGCTGACACCGTTGCTTTAGGCTACACATAATACCCTAATGACCATTCTGCTGTTACTTTGAATCAAGGGTATTAGTTTTGTGTCTGACAAAAGACGGCCATGACGGCTCAGCCTACTTCTAATGTTGGACAGTGATGTTTCTTTTTTTCTCACTTCCTATCATGCTGTGTTGTTGTAAAAAGAAAAAGAAGATTTATCTTTGACTTCTACTAAGAGTCAACATCTTGTCTCCTCCTCTCTCTAATCTCGTCTCTCCTCTTTTTGTTGCTTTCGTTTCTCCTCATCTCTTCTCGGTCTTTTATTAAAAACACATTTGCTACATAAATCAAAGGAATCCAGCGGTGGTTATAGAATAATTACAAAGAGAACGCAGCCTTTCTCCAGACGGAGCTGCTGAGTTTATTAAAAGCAGCAACTTGAGATGTGTTTGTCAATATGTTCCTCTTCCAGGCAGCGCTGCAAATCTCTGTTTTATTCTATATTACTGCTCAGCCATGTTTTTTTGTGGCAGGGATCACACCTGCTTCTAACACAAATTACTTGTGGAAGATATTTATTTGGAATTTTACAACAAAAATGTGTCAAACGAAAAAAGAAAGAAGCTCAGCTCATTCAATAGTTTAAATAAAAACTATTTAGGAAATGCTAAAATTGTTGTGTTCATTTTTTTAATTAATTGGGGAATAAAGTTGACGGCAGCAGCTTCACATCAGGCTATTTAGCCTGCAAATACATTAATGTCACTCAAGCACATTATTTAGAAATTGCATAAGAATTCATACAAATAATGCACAGGGGACGGAGAGGTTCAAAAATTAATGGGAGACTTTGGGACGCACGCTAAATTATTGATCACCAGCCTGATTAAATCTTAATAGCCACTGTCAAAAATTCACCGTCTTGTAGTGGCGTTAATTCTCATCAGACCTGGTTTACAGCACCGTTCCCGCCTCTGCGCCGACACAGCGCTTCACCCTGTCCACCACGTACACATCCAACTTCTCCCTGCCTCCTCACATCGGACACACTTAGATTAAAATAAATACATAAATAATTACTGATTTTTTAGTGTTTGTTTCTTTTTTTACATCTGACATCGAATCATTTAATGATTTCTGTTCTTTATCTTTTCTTTTCTTTTCTTTTAAATGTGATGAAGCGTGAAACAAAGACACACTCTTGCCTCCTCTCTGAAGTGGATAAAAAAAAAAATTGCCCCTTGCTTTGAGGAGTGCTCGCAGCATCAGACACGTCCTAATGTGGTTGCCAGAGAGGAAGGTACTGCTGAGCACTTCAGTGAAATTAATTTGCTAGAATATTCCTGGCTGATACCCTAAAGGTTAAGCTTGTGATTGGATCATTTTCTCTTTTCTTTTTGCAAACTCTTTGATGACCGGGACCCCATTTTTACAAACTCCTTTAGATTAAATGTGGGTTAAACGCTGCGAGGACACAAACAAGAGAAAAACATGTATTTATGGAGTAATGCTGCTCTAACTCTGCACACACACTAAATTGCTGAAATATCTTCTTGCACATTCTCTAGAACCAAAATGCAGCATCCTATTTTGAATATTAATTTCAAAACATGTTTCCATGAATTATAGATAACAGATATCAGTATGTTAATGAGTACACAACATATGGTTCGCTCCCATGATTATGGATTTACACCAGTAGGGGGAAGAGTGCACTAGGAAACAGATCCTGGTTATGAAAGCAGCGATCTCGCTGTGCTCATGTAATACAAGGAAAAGTTGCATGTTCTTCCTCACATTCACTGACATTTACCTCTAAAGGCTGCATTAGGACTGCGCTGCCATGAGAGGAAGACTATAAACCCCTCTCCTGGAGGCTTGTGCTTCTCCTCGGGTAAGAAAGCAACCTCACTGTGCTTTTTAAACACAGTGATTTTACATATAAGGATAACATAAACCCCTAAACATCTTATTGTAATTATTTTAGATATGACTGTGGTCATGAATTTCAGATATGGATCCCAGGGAGAAAAACAACACAACAGAAGTCTATCATAAAACCTTCAAAGCCAGAAGAGAGAGTTTCTAATTTGGGTATACATACTGTTTTTAAGCCATTTCAGTAGCTGAGGTCATACCATGGTTTGACCCAGCGCCTCTCCACATGCACACATCCATGGACAGCGGATGTATAACATAGCGGGTTGTATAGGAAGGGCTGCATGTGTCCTTGATGTGAGTTAAAATGTCTGGATTTGGACAAACTTCATTTAAACTTGCCCTACATTTACTGCAATTACTGTAACCTCGAATAATAATAACAATATTAATAATAATAACAACAATGGTAAAAAATCGGAGACATCTGAGACCTCAGATAACCGAAGGTGCCCAGGAATCTCTTCTAATATCTCCTCATTGCACCAATGCAGTAGAGATGAAGAGAAGCATGTTACCGTATAGTACGGGAAAAAAATGTTGATGTGTTCACCGTAACGTAGATTATTATCTTGTTGTGATGTGCATTACTAAACTAAAGGGACAGTGCTTAGAATAGTATCTACAGTATCTGCAGTAACATTATGGGAAAACATTGCTTTCTATCCGCTTAGCAGGCCTCCAGCTGGCACAGGTGAAAAGTCAGCCATCATTTTCATGTTGACATAGCTGCACCTCAGGGCTCAGGCAGACTTTTTATTGTTATAATATCAGTTTGACAAATATGACTTGCTGACATCTGTCAATATGAGCGGCTATCTGAGAAGGGCACAATAACGCATCCCCTCCCCCTCTCCTCCACAGTGCACACAGGTTCAGGGTCAGGTCAGTCAGAACCAGAGGGGCTTGTTCCTTAGTTTATTATTTATCTAGTTTTTATTTGAGCACTTCCTCCAGCAATAGGTGCTCAACTGACCACCTATATGTCTGGTATACATGAGCTAAAGTATCTCTTCCTACTCTGCCTGTCTGATATATCACGTTATCTGAAAGTGTGTAATAAGAATAAATGTCGTCCATACCCCTACACTCTTCCATTACTAGTTTACCATGATGATGACCAAACATGTTTATTTATTATTATTATTATTATTATTAATAATAATAATAATAATAATAATAATTATTATTATTATTATTATTATCATTATTAATATTATCATCATAATAATTATAATAGTTAAATAATAACAATATTTGATTAAATCTATTGTACCATGATGTCTTCATAATCAAAAAACTCCAACCTTCAGTTCACACAGACTGTTTATACAGAATATTATCAGCATTTTAAAACAGAGTTAAGCTTTTTGTTAACCTAAACAGATGCTGTGCACCAGGCTTTGAAAAATACAGAGAAAAATATAAAGAAAAGCTGCTTTGTGCCAGGCCAGCTGTAAAATAATCTATCTATGAATGTGTGGGGACCTTCCACTGACTGCCATCGCCCGTCCTGATGTGCATATTCAACAGCTCTTATGAATATCCGAGCTACTTGATTGCATCGTGATTATTCACAAACCACACTCGCTTCCTCTCTGTGGCCCCTTTTACTCCATTACTAGTCAGAACACAGCCGCATGCGTTGCAGCGTTGCCAGCCTGATCTGACATCGTTCCTTTTACGGGTTCAACAGCTTGCTTGTCGTACAGCAAAGTAATTAGTACTGCATGCTCATATTAATTAACAAAGAGTGTTATCACTTTATTAATCCATATTAGAGAGGTGGAGGAGGAAGGGAGGGGGCACTCAGTGTTATTGTAAGGAACGCTCTCTGAGGGAGTCTTCCCCAGCTCTGCTTTGTAGTCCCATTGTCCATGACCCCTGGTGCCTTCATGGCATCCATACACGAGTGGTGTCTGGCTTCCGCTGTTCATTAAACCTTTAAATGCAAATAATGTCTATGGAATAAACAAACAAGGGGTGGCAAGATTGAGGAAAACAGGTGCCATGGTGAGAAAGCACGCTAAATGATGTGATAGTGGGGGAATTAATTGCTACCATGCCGCTAATTGGAAGCAATAATTTGTGTGATTAGCGGGCCGCTTAAGAAGTGAGACACATCAACTGCCGGCATGCGGGAGCAGAGAGACACGGCCTGCACTGCGTCTCCATGAGCACGCTCACATATGTTCGCCTTACATTACTGAGAGCCACATGTGCATCTGCAGACCCGTGGGATCATAAACATGTACGCTCCACTTGGGATATGCACATTTTTACATTTCAGGCGAGGACGCAAATTTGTGTGCTCCTGCACAAACAGACAAGATCACCCCGTGATGAAGCATATCCAGAAGCATTCATTAGAAAATGCTGACGCGGCGCGGGTTAATTAACTAAGCTGGCTTTGTGGGTGGGGGAGGAGGGGGTGCACCCCCTGCTTTGTTACCTCTTCACACTCCCCCCTTTCTTCATCTCTCTCTCTGTTAATATAAGAAGCTATATAAACCTCAAAGCCTAGAGGGGATATTTACACAGCACTTCTAAAAATATAGACTACAATCTAAACAAGATCCCTGAATTAAATCTCCCCTCATTATTTTCCTTTAATTGTGATTGGCCGGAAGATCAAAGAGCATTTTTAATTTCTGCCAGTTCAGGATAAAAGTTGATCCTATTTCTTCTTTTGTCTTTGTTGCCTTTCTTTCCCCCGCCTCAGCGGATATTCAAGTAGTTCTGCTTGAAATCGTCTCGTTTTTCCCAGTCTCTCCGAACATCTGGAACCCCAGCTTTCTTTGTTTCACTAGAGGTGAAGTAGTGAATTTTCTGTCTTCTCCACCATTTTTTCTTTGATGATAACATAGTTTATGTTATGTTCCCATAAAGTGGCGAAACTGTAGATGCAGCATGAAATTGCGTTGCATTTCCCATGTAGCCATATTACTGTCCTGACTTTATTATGGTCCCGATGGACTTTGTGATGGCAATAACTATCCATATTGTCATGTTTCTCTGTGCTACAGTCATGCTGAAGGTATCCTCTTGACCGTACATTTGACATGACTTTCATTACACTTTGCTCTCCATTTTCATCCAACTCATTGCTTTAAGCCGTGATGCTGTTATATAGGATTACAAACATGCTATTAGTGTTGAACAGTCTGCTTTATTGGGAGGAATCCCTGCAAGAGATGAACATGTGCCACAGATCACACCAGTTCACTCAGAGCGTATCAACACCGTCATTTTTGTATATTTATAAGTTTTATTACTACAGAAATAATAAAACTCGAAATAGTGAAATGTCTAAAACCACAGAGGGATGTCTGCACTGAACAGAGCCTTATGATTCAGCATTTTGGTTTTGGTGACATTTTATAAAGAATGTGCTTTTGTCTTAACCTTGGTTTAATATCTAATCAAGTAGTTTTCATTTCTATCAGCTGACCAAATGATGTTTAGAAGGTAAAGTCTTTTGTTGTAACTATTGCCGGGAAACAATTTAAAAACTTAAACACATGTTATTCATAAAATTTGATAATGAATTTAAAAGCAGCACTTTCATTTTAAAAGCACTGTTATATGCATAAAAGTTTTGTAAAGTTTTATATACATTTTAACAGCAGCGTTTTCTTCACACAGATGCAGTGAAAACATTTACAACAAAGAAGGATAAAAGTGTCAGGATTGATTAGTCAAAAGGTAACAATTAGTTGTGTGAAGCTGTCTTCCTTCTAAACACAATATCTCAATTTCCAACCATACATTGGTGCATTTTCCGGCTGGAACAGACAAAATGCAGGATTAACACAACAGTTTTTATGTTTCTTTTTACATGTAGATGCAGTGGAGATTTGATGGAAGAAACCGTTATACCAGGGGTTCTCAAAATGTTTGAGCCATGAGCCTCCGTGATAATGTATATCGGTGTTTGCCAGTACCACCCTCTTAAAAGAAGAGACAAGAGACAAAAGGTTTGGAAAAGTTGCACTAGCGCACAATAAAATAATTATTTATAACAATGTGAATAAAAAAGATAATGATTAATGTTCCCAGTCCTAGTTGGAACATGTTTTGTTGGTGTGGCATCAAGGCAGCCATAAGAATAGGCCAATTATGAAATAATTGCATTTAAGCAACAACCATATTTATAGACTCTCACCATGTAGTTTTGATTTCTATTCTAGTGAAAACCACGTACTAACTTAGCTGCACAGCAACTGGCGAGTGACAAAAGTATTGTAATGAGTTGTGTTGTGCTATAGAATGAACAGAAGTAAAAAACAGTCTGTGTGTGTGTGTGTGTGTGTGTGTGTGTGTGTGCGTGCGAGTGTGTGTGTGTGTGTGTGTGCGCGTGTGTGTGTGTGTGTGTGTGTGTGTGTGATGAACCCCCGCAACATGATGCAATGGGCTTGAAGAAAAAGTTGGGAATCATTGTTTCCCAGCCTCAGTACACTGCAAGACAACAATGACTCCAGAGATGTGCATGATAAATGTCCGGGTGGCATTAAAACAAATCAGAAGTACAGAGTTTAAAGGTTGGAAAGTGTTTTTCTTTAACTGTGGATCTGAGGCAGGTTTCCTCCATCAACTGTTAAATGGAGCTGACAAGTGAGTTAAAATTGTACTGTTATGTTCCAGCTCAAACATGAACTAAAAATGAATTTGTCTGAGGTATTTTTGTCTTGCCACTCATAGGAACAGTATTCCATTTAGTTTAATGACTTTTTTTAAATTTTTACTAATTTTCTGACAAATATGCTTCAGAAATGTTTTTCTGTTTGATGTTAGAGACTCAAAGCAGCTTCTGGAAGTGTGAAAGGAGAAGGAAATCTTATAAGGTACGTCAGATGTGTGCTGAGGCCTCATTGTGTCTTAGGTAATATTCTCTTTTTTCAAAAGGTTTTCAAGAGTTAAACTGTGAGTCAGCTTTTAAGGGAAAGTCATGAAAAGCTCGGAGAGTGACAGAGTGTTTGCAGTGTGTCACATGCAAATGATTTCTAGCGTAACTATAATAAAGCTTTCTTAGTATTATCAGTCTCTGGTTTACTGAAAAAAACCTCAATATCAGAGTTATTACAGATATAAAAGAGAGTGTGTTCTCAGAAAGATTTTATTATTATCAGTTTTGCTCCCTACCAGTTAAACCAGAATGATTGGTGTGGAGACCAAAATATTATATATATTATATAATACAAAATATTATATAATATTATATATATTAATATTATAATATATATTTAACTGGAATTATTAATTTTTTAGTTTTTTTATCTCTGTGCACCTCAACAATTTCAGTAGCTGATTTCAAGTTTAAGTAAAGTTTACCAGTCACCTAAAACGGAGGATATAAATTGTTCAAATTTCCGAAGGGATCACAGCCCATCGTCAAGATCAGAAGTAGTCCTGGATCCAGGCCAGCCAGGTCGTACGCAGGGACGGAGCTTGTCAACAGGCCAGGCAGGCAACTGCTTGGGGCCCCGAGCCGCTAGGGGGCCCACTCGAGCCTAAGGCTATTTTTGCTCCGAAATGTCATAATATGTGATAACACTAACAGTCTCCCTTAAACAACAACAACGGGCTTTTTGCAATGACACTCGTCAGTCGGAAACCTCCCTAAAGGGGCCCCATGTCAATCTGTGTCATGCTGACAAACGATAACGGGACTGAAACAGACCTGTCAAGTATCCCGTTTTGGCTGGGAAACTACCGTATTTTACCCCTCTTTCCCGCCGGTCTCCCGTATTTATATTTTCCCCTAATTATCCCGGATTATGATATAATAAGGAAAAAAAGAAAACGTTCCCTGGTTCTCCAAACTGATCTGTCACTAGCAACGCGAGAACTGCTCATTGCAGCGGCATGGTCGGGAGTTCTCGCGATATCAGGGCTGATAAACCGGGAACAACAAACCCGGTCTGGAGAACAATTTCCCCTCCTCCCTCCAGACCAGCCCCATCAAAACTTCGCCCAAACTGCATCAGAGAGAAGTGAGTTGGAAAACCTGTGCCTG
>JAVQJG010159049.1:0-13301 GCA_036024015.1 Craterocephalus amniculus
ATTTATTAATTTTTGCCATTAAAGCTCATTTACCTTTAATCATGCTTTCAGGTTCCATATGTCAGAAAAGTTATTTATCTCAAATTCTCAAATATAATTGATAATGATTATATCCCCCCCATGAAAGAAAAGAGAAATAAAAAAAATCAATAAGTAAATAAATAATAAATGAAAATCACATTACAGTTTTAATTAGTTGTGTTTGTTGGGTTTGTTGTAGAAGTTACTTGCTGCACACCTGCTGAATCGACAGCTGATGACCTCACTCGTGGAGCCGGGTGTGTAGATGCAGGGATCCGGTGAAAACCTGCAGTATGTGGCCCCTGTTTGAAGCGTGAAGCTGGAAAAACTCCTTCCTTGCTGCCTCTGCAGGGGGCGCTGTGACTCCAGCAGCTCTGAGTGGAGGACGCCTTCATGTTTACATGTGGCAGATCAGACCTGTTCACGTCCGTTTATACACAGATTTATTTTAGACCAGGTTTTCTATGTGGGTCAGAGACAACCAGGAAAATGAAAGATCACTGGATCGGCACTTAAACATGAGTGTCGGGACGTATTTAGTTCCTTCCTTTTTGTTTAGTTTTGCACCGTCATGTCTGAAAAAAGCTTTGAGAAGAGCTTATATCAGAGAAATATGTGTATAATTTAAATAAAAACACATGTATATATATATATATCTATATTGTATACATATATATATCATACATAACAACACACTTATATGTGTCTGAATCCACATATATTCAGTCAGATGGATTTCCACAGCAGAGATTTAACATTTTATTCCACTCTCCCGTGATAAAAGTGGCCCAAGTGTATGCAGAGTTTCAACTAATAAATATGCCATTTGCCCCGGTCAGCTACCTGCTGGGACGGCCTCAGGCCCTGAGTCATCCTGCACAGTAATAAACAATGGGCGGATGGATGTCTCCAGGCTCCGAAGCAGTTTGGAGGATAGAGGAGTGTTTTGGAAAGCGAAGGAAAGTTGTACAGAAGGTTCCTGATGCCAGGCTGTAAAGATTTTATTTTCTGTTCTTAGATTATTCTGCAAAACACAAAGATAATTTACAGAAAACTGGTTTGACTAAAGGAGATCGAAATCTTAGCTTTTGTTTAAACATTTCCATGCAAATCACCACATTTTTGCTTCTGTTTTCCCAAAAAAAGTTGCATTTATAAGACAGGAAATGATGTAATGTGCATGCCGTGCCTGTAAGGTGCGCTG
This sequence comes from Craterocephalus amniculus, assembly GCA_036024015.1. Lineage (NCBI taxonomy): Eukaryota > Metazoa > Chordata > Actinopteri > Atheriniformes > Atherinidae > Craterocephalus > Craterocephalus amniculus. The sequence continues at coordinate 1,226 of JAVQJG010159049.1, forward strand.
AAACTTTGCAACGTGTGCACGACATCCAACCAGAGGCCTGTCTTTTCTCTCATCTGGGTAACTTCAGGGTTAACCCAGGGTTTTCCATTCTGTGACTCTGCGTAATTCCTGGTAATTTTCCCTGAACAGCTCACCTGCTCCGGAGCAGGTTGTGCTCTGGATAAGAGAATAAAAGCACCGCCCTTTGATCAATCAGCTCTCTTAGAAAACGTCTTGCCCTTTGCTAGGATGGTGAGAGCAGCAGTCAAGAGAGGGGAGTTTTTTAGGGATAGATGCAGTCCTCCTGTCCCTGATCGCTTTGAGTTATGTTTCTGTTCTTGCTTGCAAGTGCGTTTTGCTCCACTGGGGTTGCATCTGCAATAATGAGGTTAATAAAAGCTCCTACATGGCAAAACTACAGAACCAGGAAGATACTGAACGCACAGCTACTTACAGAATTACAGCAATACAAACAGGATGCTGACATGTAAAGGCCTGAATGGACACTAAAGGCACTGAGAGCGCAGACCCCAATGATGATTTTTGGGTTAAAAGCTCTAAATTATCGTGACTTCACTTAAAAAACCCTTCCAGCCGACACGGGGGACATGTGTTATGCCAGGAACGGTAAACCGGAGGAATTCTGACTGTTTGGACTGAACTGTACAGGTTTATAGAGGCAGTAATGAGGTCAGGGCTCATCCTGCACATCACAGCACTGTTACAGCATGTCTGGGGTAGAATTAAAATTAAATTAATTCAATGACATCACTAGTCATAAACTGAATCAATTAAAGTTCCCCAATTAAAAGCTTTATGCAAATTACAACCACACTACTTTTATTTCTGAAACATCTACCTCATCGTAAAGATTTTAACACCTAATCATTTATAATGTTATTTTTTAAAAGGCAACTTTTTGGACAAGTCTTTCGGCGCCATGTTTGTTTCCTGTGTGAAAGCGTAAAACTCCTTCGACCACTTTAAAGTCTGCATCGGGAAACCCTCTGCTGGTATCCACCCCTTCCCCTCAGTCCAAAGAGGATCCAGACGCCCGTTATCTCTCATGAACGCACTAAACAGAGGGGAAGGCCTGAGATTGGGCCTTACTCTGACATTCACGCACTTTAATTAAAACTTTAAACATAACTATATATTCTAATGGAGAATGCATAAAAATGAGGCGCTCGAGTTAAGGGAATAGATAAAACTGCTTTTCAACAAACAAACCAGTAATAATTGTTTTATTAGACTGAAATAAAAGATCTGTGTGAATCTAAATAAGAGGAAGATTCTACGCTGCTATCAGCTGATTCGCTGCACATCGGCATTTCCAAAAACTTTAAATGACTTAGGCGTTTATTCTAGCTTTTAGAGCCGAGTCAACAGAACTAAATCTTTGAAAAGAGCCAAACTCTGAGTTTATCTGCTTGCACATAAAGCGAATTCCCCACAGAACTAAGCGGAGAGATTTGAATGCTTTGTTAAAGTTTTTTGGTAGGAGCTGTAAATCCAGGCTGAACACATTTAAGTTTCCACACTGTCAGAAGAGTGCAGCTTCCGGTCGTGTCTGAAGGAAACGCAAAAACACGAAGACAAGCGCGTGGAGCTGCAGGGTGAAGAGGTGCAGCTGTAAGGCAAACATGGCTGCAGATGGAGGAAAACTTCAAAGCTCAGCGTGAGATAGGATGATGAAGTGTCTGATGCTGAGGCTGTGGTATGGGGGGGGCCAAATTAAATTCTGCTTAGGGCCCCATAAAGGTTTGTGCCGGCCCTGTGCTCAGTTCATGGAAATAAATCACAGTAATGTTTTTAACTTTAAAATAGAGAGTGCAGATCATGTCCTGATGTTATGATTTCTCTCAGGATGCGTTCATGGACCGGGACTTTGGTCCTGATGTGTTCATGGACAAGGTAGTCGTTATGGTGCGTTCATGGACCAGGTAGTCGTTATGGTGCGTTCAAGGACCAGGCTGTTGTCAATGACTGAAACTGAATTAAGCTGAGCCGGGACAAAAGAGCTGAATCTTTGAAAACAGATGAACTTCAATCTCTAGTCTGAGTGTTTTGGCGTATCGGACTGACGGAAAAACAAACATCCCACAAGCCCGGTGACAACCGGTGACTGTAGAAGAAATGGACGAACAAAAAGACCATGTAACTCGTAGGTTTCTGAAGAACTGAAAAGAGTCTCGATGGGAGCTTCCAATCTTCTTTATCTTTGCAGTGTCATGAGTGTCTTGTGCTCGTGAGTCCTGGAAAATACAAAAAGGCGAGGACGTGGTGGTGATAGGGGGTAGTTAGTGCGGAGAGGGGTGATTGGCACCCATCAAACTCTGAGCTGACTGTAGCTACGAGCTAACAAAGCTAACCTGGAATGAACAGGAGCTAACGGAGGTCGATGGGCTAAAGTTAATTTAAACATGTTTCATTCTGCTTTAAAGTTTCCTTTTTAACATGGGAGTCTAGGGAAATTGGCTCAGCCAGCCCCTAGGGGAGGAGGGAGGTACTGCAAGTTTTGGCACTTGCACATAGGCTTCACATTTCTTAGCCGGGGTTTGCCGCTTGGTGATGAAGTCTGACGTTTCTCCATCTTGTGGTAGCTTAGAATCCAGTGTACTTCAAAGAAAACCAGATCAATCACCTATCAGCTGCATCTGCGCGCCGCTACGACGATAAGTCTTTATCCACACGGCGTCTGACATCAATGAACAGATGCAAACAGTTTCGTTGGTGAACAAACTCGTTGGTGAGTCTGCTCCAGCTATCGGCTCTGCTGGGGCTCCACAGATGATCGACTCGACGAGAAGCCAGTCAGCGTTACCCATACTGGTTTCTGTGACGAGTCAGCTGGAAGGCAGTTACAGCTGATGTTTAGCTGATCTTAGCTGAGTCAGATTTGCCATTAAAACTAAATTATTCATTCAGTTTTTCTTTTTTTCTGGTTTTATGCTTTTTTTGGTCATAGCAGATAATTTGCATTGCTGTCGGTTTACTGCTGACGGGGTTCAGGCGACATGTCGATGGGAACGGTGCTGGAAAATCTGCATCACATCATCAGAGAACCAGAAACAACATCTCGCTCTAAGAGGAATTTTTTACTGATAATTGCACGCAGGGTGAAAGCTGCGTTGTTTCCAAGCAGCCAATAGCACACAGCATAATTTTGTCCTTTATTCTCAGATGTGTATAAAATTCTAAAAATATTTATGCAATTTATTACAAAATGCATCAACATGTTGGTGAATTATAGATTTCAAGGAGAGAAAGGTGTCGTTCTTGTTTTTCACCCATTAAACTACAAATAAAGAGTCAACCACTGCATATATTCCTCTGATGACAAAACTTTCACAAGTGCTTTGATGTTCGGCTTGCAGCTGACACAACAGACGTTTATCTGATTGCAGGAGGTTTCTCTGAAGATGCCTGAAGGCTCTCCGCCCACAATGATCTCACCGTTTACAAACCACTGTGAACAAACTTTGCGAGTGTCAGCGCATGCATGTGACAGACGCTTGGGGCCTCTGCTTCAGCCACATTTCACTGTTGGCAAACAAACGGCAGAACGTGCTCCGGCTGATGTTGCAACACCACAATGCTTCCTCTGAAAGAGCCGTCAGCAGATTTCCTCACACAGGCGGATGCAGATAGTTAACTCTTACCTGCCCGCTGTGCTGATGACGTTAGCCGATCACACAGCAGCAGTCTTTTCAGGCCTTTGTAGCACTAAAAGAAAAGCTGTTTTGCACAATTTGACATTCCTACATTCATACCACAATGTCTGTTTTGTGCAGAATACCAGACACACATGCACATCCATCCATTTTCTGTACCACCTACTGCAACATGTACAAAATAAATATATATATGTAGCTACATATATATATATATATATATATATATGATGAGGAAGTTTCTGGAGTAGTTAAGCCATGGAACCATGTCATAGTGTCGGAAACGCAGATGCACAAGTCCAAGAGTCGCAGAAAGAAGGATACAAAAAGATGAAAAAGAAGAGGAAAGAAAAAGATACAAATGTGACAAATAGACCGCAAAAAAAGACCATTAATCCCAGAAAAAGAACGCAAAACTACTCAGCAGACTGACCGGTCGATCACAGGAGCAGCGACCCCACGAGTTTACATGGAAATATCAGTTCAGGATTAAGGTTTACATGGAAAAGACGTTTTCCAAACTCCGCTTTAAATCCAGGGGTTGGGAAGGTTTCTGATTGGTTGTATGGCTTAAGTGACGTACCGTACATATCGGATGTCTACTGGGAATTAAAAACTCTCCTTCCCGCTTTGCTTCTTTTCATCAACATTAAAAATCATCGTAACAAGAAGCATTTTGGCTCCATGTGGATTCTAGTTATGAAGCAGCAGCTAGCCGCTAGCATGCTACGTCACTTTCACCTGAACAGACTCGCTCTGAGCCCGTTTGCTTCAGACGGGAAGTGCTGTTAATGGTCGTCATGGTGTCAGGAATCAACATTTGCATCATGAATTAAGTGTTTACATGGACATTTGTCATCTAGTAAAATCAGAATAAACTTTAATTGTGATTTAAAGAGGAATTAAAACCTCATGTAAACGTGGCCAGTGATAGTTTGCTCAAATGTTCAGATGGGATTAAATGACTTGCTAATATCAAAGACCAGAAATTTAAGCCTTTTCATGAAAGTTTTCCTCCATCCGTTCAGCTGTCCCATCCATCCTGGCATGATGCAGCCTGGCTCAGCTAGCAGCAGATTAAGCGACGCATGCCAGAGGGGGGCTTATCCCTCCCCCAGCTACGCATCCATATGTGCAGAGAACATCCCCTCCTCACAGGTAACATGGATAAAGACTTATAGTTGTACCGGCACGCAGAGGCAGGCGACACGCAGGTGGAGGTGGTAAAGCTGGTTTTCTTAGAAAGATACTGATTCTGAGCTAGCACACGGTGGAGAAAGCTCTGTGTTTTATCCACTTTAATTAGTCCACCTTTCCAGAGACTCTTTCCAAAGAAGCAGCCCAAAAATCCAGGAATCACTTGTCCTCATCCTCTGTGCCGCAGCCAGGGCTAAAGCCCAACAAACGTTCCTCACACAGATGGAACAGATGAGGAAATAACTGGAAACTTCCCAATTCAGCTCATTTCTCTGTACCTGGAGAAAAGTAACACATCTTTCCTTAAATGAAATGTCTGAGTCATCGTGCCGCTCTGCAGCTGTTCACCTCGCTTCAATCTTTTCGTGTAACTTCGTGCATCGTGTTTTCCACAGAGACAAAGCGGAGCGTTAGAACAGAGCTTTTAATGATCTCTTGTCTGAGCAGGACCCTCTGTTTGCTGAAGAACCTCTCCAGTTTGGTCAGACTCGCTGAAAGTGAACCATAGAAGATGGAAACACGTTGCCTGGTCTGATGAGTTTCCATTTCAGGCTCAGAATCTGCTGCATCATCATGAAAGCATGCATCCATCCTGCCTCGGATCAAGGCTTCAGGCTGCTGTTGGTGGAATGGTGTAACAATGTCTTCTTGGCCCACTTTGAGTCCCTCAGTACCAGCATGGCCCGGTTAAACCAGTACAGTCTACCTGAGTCCTGCTGATGACCATTTCCATCTCTTTCTGAGCCAAGTGGAGCATCTTCTGATGCTGCTTCCAGCAGGATGATGCTCCGTGTCACACGGCTCACATCCATGATCCACTGGACTCCACCCGCCTCCACAGCCACCACGTCTCAGTCCAGTATTCCAGCATTGGGATGTGGTGGAACGGGAGATTCCCATCATGGATGCAGCAGCTGTGATGCTTTCATGTCCACATGGAGCAGAAACTCTTCCTTTGATGAAACTACCACACCAATAAATTAAAAGAGTCCAACCTGGTAGAAGGTATCCCAACTTTAGACGGATGCATTTTTCCTGCCTGCTATGATCCAACAGGTCTCTGCATATTAAAATCAGGCATATGGAAGGACCACGGACTTGGCCTCGTTTTCCCGGATATCTGGCACCTGTCAATCAAAAGGACACGTCCCTAATTATGAGGAGTTTTAGGATTAAATAACATCTAAAGGAATGACACAGAATGTTTTCCCTCCCCACACAGGTGTCATGAAGGTAAACCTGAAGGTAACCTTGAACCAGGCTGAAAACATGTTTAATTGTCCTATAAAGTTTGTCTTTTTAACATGGGAGTCTATGGGGAATTGCTCTGTTTTGCAGCAGCCCCTAGTGGAGGAGGGGGGAACTGCAGTATCTGGCATTTCGGCATAGGTTTCACTATTTTAAACCGGAGATTGCTGCTTGGGAAGGACAGCTCTTTGGTCTGCACGGCCACACACTCATCAGAGTAAAAGAGCATGTCTCACTCCTCCTCGCCACTCTCGGCTGCAGACACACATAAACAGAGTCATGACGCTCATCCACGTCCTCCCGTCTCTGTGAGTCTGGACAGAAATAGCTCTGCAGCAACAAGTTGCTCTCCTCTCAGAGGATAACCCCTCGCTATCTCTCTGAGACATTTATGATGATATCCATCCGGCCTGTGGGCTGCGTCGTGATTTACTTTAGTGCTGATTAACCTGCAAAGCAAAGAAACAAGCTAAAGCTGCTTTCTGTCTGTTAATCCATCCTTACAAAGATGACTGTGGACAGGCTGTTAATTGGTTCATAACTGGATAGATTAGAAATACTGAGATATGCTGAAAATCTTTTTATTCTTGCTTCATGTTTCTTTATTTCTTTGAGCATAAACCATTAATATTATGATCTGTGAGGTTAGTTTATTTAGTTCTTACATCACTACACTAGAAAAAAGGCCAGTCCAAAAATGAAAAAACAATAAATAAATAAAACAAGGTATTTTTGCTTGAAATAAGCAAAACAAACAATATAACAAGAGAAAATTCCGTTGATATGATTTCTTGGAATAAGACAATATATTCAAGCCTCACAAGATCTTGAAATAAGCTGGAAAAACTTGTAGCTACATTTTACTAGTATTCAGAAGTCTTGTGTCTCATTACTAGTTTGTCTTAAAACAAGTTGTATCTCACTGAAATTTTGTTCTTAATATAGGAAAAAATTGTATCCTACATTACGCATGACTACGACTATAATATAAATGTGTCGTACCACAATCATGACTCAAAGATAAGACGTGATTAGAAAGAGCTCACAGAAGTGAACTGTGTCAGTGAAAACCATTATGTGAACTTGGACTCCTGTTGGAGCCGAGTCGAGCAGCAAATAATTAAAACAAACAGACTGAAGCTGATTAAACACTCTCCTCCTCGTCCTCAACAGCCAGATGTTGGTGGCAGTTTTTTTTACCAGTCTGTTGGGATGTTGGGAACTTCTACGCCTCACTGTGTGACACATGTTGCAGCGAGGTTGTAAACACATCACGCTGTCCTTACATTAAACACCCGCTGATTAGACTGTGTGCTTCCTGCTGACGTCATGTGTTTGTTGTGCTTGATTCTGACCTACTTGTGTCCATTAAACGCGTCCATAAACAAACCATAACAGCAGGGTGTTTCTGCTGGGCGCACCCACCAAAGTAACCACAGGTCAGGCTGCGACTGAGGCATGATGGGAAACCCAGAGAAACCACAGGGTGTGGAGCCGTTTCTAATGAACAACTCCAATCTGCTGCAGCCATACTGGAGTTTAACACACAAACAGAAGCAAAACCAGTACACAGATCCAGCATGAAGCTGTTTGTAGACTTTCCGTTGATTCGGTGCCGCATGCAGAACGACTTGGTGTTGAAAAAATTTCAGAATATTAAATTTATTGAGAAATACTTTATTATCCCCGAAGGGAATTTATAATACAAACCAATTCAATGTATAATATAACAGATGCATAATATACCTTTATTATGCCTGAGAAAATTCAGATTATTTCTGTCCATATCTGACATTATAAAAAAGATTTCATTATAAAATCTGCTAAAACAAAATACGATTTTCACAGAATAGAAATATAAACCTTGTTCAATGTAAAACTGAATATGTGAGCATAAATATGGTGTCAAGGTGCATAATTATGCATACTTATTCACAGAAGTTTGTACAGTAACAAATAAATATACCAAAGTCAAAGTACCATTACTTCAATATAATATATATTAGTTAAGTAGAAAATAAGTTAAAAGTTATTTGGTGGAAGACTGATGAACTGAATAACTGAATAACTGTTTGCTGACTGAGGTCATCAAAGTATCACAGATACTAAAACTGATTCTTTATCATTTAATTATTTTGCCTTTAATAATAGATCATGATAATAATCAGTAAAAAATAATTGTCCAAAGTTTTTTGTGCAATAAAACATTTTTATTTAGAAACTGATCGGCAGAACTGAAAAAATTAAGCTTTTTGTGTATAAACAATTTAAAATAACAAGTAACATTTTTTTTTTCTCACACAATTGTTTGTGAAAAATAAAGACAATTGATGAAATAAGAAAACCAAAACTTACAATTTACTTTTTATTCACAGTAAATTAGAGAAACTGCAAGAAAAATATTGGTAAAAATAAAATAACACATTAATATCGAACGATACTGATTCACATCTTCGTATCGATACTATCAATATTTAATCTGAATTGAATAAAATACTTTATTACCATTAATACCATTAATTTGCCTTGATATTTGCAACCTTGCAGTTTCCAGCAGGGACTGAACAGTGTTGTTTTTTTATAGTTTGCCATGAGACTGATACCGAACATACAAGTGTAGAGAAGAGTTCACAAGACCAGATCTGACCAAGGGAATGGTCAAATGTCCAAATTCTGAGATGAACCTGCAGCAGCTGCACCAGCTGCCTCACCTACATATTTATTTTAATAATAATGTTGTTTGCAGTCCATCTGATAACACTGTAAGAAAAAATAAATATCTAATTTCCACAGATTAATATCCCACTTTGCTTGATCATGATCCATGAAACTAACAGGTCCCCCACCCACACACACATACCTGATGTTTATAATAAATCAAGCGGTTTGAAAATCGGTATAAAACTGAGCAAGTTGTGGTTATTAAAAAACTACATGCCCCATGAAATCAATATTAGAAGTCAGCAAGCTGCCTGTGGAAAGATGGCCGCCTGGCGCGTACGTTCCACTCCATTGGCAGACAGCGCTGGCGACTCATCTAGCTTTTGTTACTGGTGCGTTCGATTTGTCCTCAGAGGTCGGACTTTCCGAGTTACGAGTTGGAAATACAACCTTAACGCTCCCTGAAGTCGGAAATCCGACTCGAAAAGTTGGGTTAGTCCCACCAACCCTGACTTCCCCTAGTAAAGATGGCTGCCCAACGAATCAATGGTGACTGACACCAAAAATAAACAGATTTATGTTTAAAATGTCTTGTTTAACTGGAGTTAAACGTTGTGCTTTGTCATTTCTATGCAGACAGTAAGTTTACGAAGTGCATGCTTGAAACGCTAAATAAAAGCGTTGGATCTCTGCTAACATTAGAAGCTGTTTGCTAACATGTTTAGTCTTTGAAATTACGACCAAATGAGTGGATATAGCTAGTTTGCTAGTTTTCCAGCTTGGTCAACCTAAACGCTTTCATCTTGGATGTGACGTCAGTCCCAGTTCCCAGTTCCGACCTCAGAGACAGATCGAACACAGCATATATATCCGTGGGGGGGGGGGACAGTAGCCCCTAGTGGAGGAGGGGGGAACTGCATATTTTGGCACAACTGCATGGATTCACATTCTTCCTGCTGCTGCTTGGTTACAAACAAAGACGAAATTTCCAGATAGTTATAAAAAAAGTTAACTATAAACAAAATAAAATAAAGTAAAAGGAGGAGAAAAGGGGGAAAAAAACTTCATAGAGTTGTTTTTATTTCTTTAACTTAAATTTTCCAGCACTTATAAGTGTCACAATGGGACTAAACAACTGGAGTTTGCGGTTTATCAGCTACAACATGCAGACCTATGAACTGGCCCATTTGGCTCCATTTTGCATCATCCTAGCAGAGTGTGGCCAGCTGGCTAAATAATGCATTGTGACTAAGTGGAGCTCTGTGGTGCTTCTACTGGAGCAGAAAGTTCCCACAACCTAAACGTCACAGTTGAACCATCTGACCTTCCCTCAGATCAGGTGGTGAAATTTAAAGGTACTAGGAAGAAAATGTTGTGAAGTGGTTTCTGGAGATGCTGCAGTGCAACGAAGGCTCAGGTACGAACATGATAGATATTTATGTGGCTTCAAATATGTCAGGAAAACTGAGTTTTAAGGGAGGAGAAGTTACATATTTCTACTTAAAAGGTAGAAAGGACTTCTAATACCTAAAGCCAAACTGGGAGCTGATTCTATAGAGAGGTACCTGCCCAATTCTAAATTTATTTATACCACACATTATGTTATAATGAATCAGGACAGATTTTATTTAGCTTTTCAAGAAGTCCTGCCTCACCTACATGATATTTTGTAGAAGGTGACGTGGCCATTAGCACAGTATTCTGGTGTGAATGTCGAAGTCTTTCTGTGTGGAGTTTGTTTGTCTTCTATGCCTGCTTTAGTTTTCTCCACTTTCTCCAACTTTTTCTCATAAAGATGCTAAGTGTGGTTGTGTTTCTGTGTGGTTTATTTCTCTCTGACCAAGTTTACATGAGACTTTTAATTGCTCTTTAATTTGGAATTAAAATTAATTCTGCTTAAACAGGTATAAAATGAGCATGTAAACACTAAATTCCTGATTAAAATGAAATAAAAACAACATGTAACCGTAGCCTCTGTGATACATAGTGGACTCCTGCTCCTCTGTAACCCTGAACAGTATTGTAGAAAACAATAAAACTGTCTGAAATATTGATTGTAAAAATAACTGATCTCTAGCTACATCTCTTCCTGCAGCCCTGCTGACAATGTTTCCTCTGAGATGGACTCAGATGGACCTGAGCTCTTTGTCTTCCTCTCAGCAACAGGATCCCTCTGAGAGAAGCCGAGCCGCCGCTTCACATGGTGTCAGGTCTCGGCCATGTTGGTAGCGAATGGGAACGGCAGTGTTGGTTTACGCTCCTTCCTTCAATAGCAGGAGGACAATGGGTGTGGAACAGCACTAGGCCTGCTCCGCTCCGGATCCGCAGAGACAGACAGAGCATTGAAGGGGATCCGATAGAAAGCAGCTCAGGCTGAGGAGAGTTTCATGTTCAGTTTCTGGAGACGGGCTCCGCGACGTAACAGTAGCCGGAAACTTTGTGGAAATTGTGGCATCTTTATTCTGCAGAGCGAAGAGCTTCACATCCTGGGAGTAAAACATTAAGCCGAATTCTAACAGATTCACTCCACACAGCTTAGACTTAAACGATTAAACATTTATTTATTCAAACATTGAAGAAAAAACAAGTGTGACTAGAGTATGCATTTCAATAAACATGAAGAGAAATACTAGCTGTGTTCGAAATCGCCCCCTATCACGGATGTAGTGCACTACATCTGGTGTTCGCCATTTTTAGTGTTGTTCGAATTCTCCGTGGTCAGTTTCATCCTCTACATAGTGCACTATGAAATACCCATAATGCACTGCGAAATCGAGTGAACAAGTGATGTACACTTCATTGTACTCCCGTATACCACAATGCAATGCGGACGTGTTTTGGAGGAGATGAAGAAGAAGAGACACATCAGTTAGCATGATAGCTGATGATGTCTGTCAGTTATTTATTATTTCACGCCAGTGAATCAACAGCACCTTAAACGCCTTTGACATTGCCTCCGTTTGTATCCGAGTTGGGCACAGAGCATTCACACAATTATGGGAACCATTTTTAAACAATCGTTTTCAACCGAAGCAAACGGGTAGCTTACAAGCTAAATGAGCGGCTACTTAGTAGCCTATAGTCCGTGCATGAAACTTGCGAGCTATTACAGCTCATTAAAGTGTAACTAACCCCCGCTGCCAGAGACCTACTTCCGCCTCAGAGAAATTTCAAAACTCCCGCTGAAGTGGGCGTGCCGGGAGGACCGGGTAGCACACGCGGGAGGGGGCTAGTGGGCTGTGATTGACAGCTGGCTTTGGCACTGACACTGACAGCGGTCTGAGGTCGAGGGCGGAGCCGTTTTAATCTAGCAGCCT